>JABWTJ010000236.1:1006727-1266970 GCA_016801875.1 Solanum sitiens | reverse complement strand
ATTAAGGGATCCGGGTGTCACAAACGACACCGTAAATTAGGGAATCGGAGTGTCACGTTCCGACACATAGTATTAAGGGATCGGGTGTCACGAACCGACACGTAGAATTAAGGGATCGGAGTGTCACGTTCCGACACATAGTAGTAGGGGATCGGAGTGTCACGTACCGACACAAGAGGAAGAAAGATAATGAATCTTGAGAGATGTTTATATACTCAATGTAATGAACCTAATTTCCCAAATGAGTGTGGTATTGAGGCTTGAGTCCTCATGGATGAACTTGGTAGTACTTATTGATGATTATAGTACCTGTTGCTACATGTTGAGTATTGTAGTTGATTTATGATATGAACTGATATATACTGTTTTCTATTTTGAGTTGGCCGATGATACCTACTCAGTACTTGTGTTTTGTACTGACCCCCCCCCTACTTGTTGTTTCTTTCTTTGTTATTTGGGGAATGCAGCAAACGTACCGTCGTCTTCAACTCAGCAGCAATTCTAGCCAGTCTTCACTACACCGGATTTCAGGGTGAGCTAATGCTTCTAGCTTGGACTGGATCTTCTCTTCAATGTCTTGATGCCTTGAACTTCCGGCATGGACTAGCCTTTTATTTATTTTAGCTTCTTAGATACTTTTAGATTAGTAACTTGAGGATAGATGTTCTTGTGATGATGACTTCCAGATTTTGGGGATAATGAGTTTTAAGTCTTCCGCTTTGTATTTTGTTCAATATGTTGGGGTTTTAGATTGGTTGGTTCGCTCACATAGTAGGATAAGTGTGGGTGCCACTCGCGGCTCGATTTTGGGTCGTGACAAGCTATCAACTTATTAGCTTTTAAATGTGAAACGATTTGGCCTACTGGATTTGAACCACGCCCTTCCCATTCCAGTGCTAACTCATTTGGAAACTGAAGCCTCTCTATCCTGTTTCGACAATGTATCGTAGCATAATACTTATGGAGCAAATCCATACCTGAGCCACATCCTTGAGCTTATATGCAGCCAACTTAGCCTACTCCTCTTCATTAACACCCGTGGCATGCATTTAGAATCTACCATGTACTCACCTCCATGCGAACAACCACACTTACTACACGTCTTTCGGTCACACTGGACATTTCCATCATTGCCCCTTCTTGGGAAGGCCAGATCTTGAGTCTGCGCCTTAGACCACTTGCTTATCCTAATCCTTGTGTGTATTCTTCTACGCGTTCACACAAGAAGGAAGTTAGATACTTATAATGACACAAAGTGTCAAAGCTCTAGATAGCACGATAAAGAGTAGAATAAGGGAAGATTTCCTATCATCGTGTAGTCTCTAAGTCATGATTGTGGCGCGCTTCACAACCATAAGTTAGAAACTACGTAACATGGTTGTGTTGAGCTTTAAATCCTAGGTAATTTAACCTCAGGCTCTGATACCAAGTTTGTAACGACCCGAATTCTTGAATCCAAATCGCCATCGGCGTCGTTGACCTCTCAGAGGTCGCAGACAAGCCTCATCTTGCATTCATCACATTCATCTAGTCAAATTTGCGGAAAATTTAAAACTTTTTATACGTATGAAGTTTACTTAGACTTCATATAGTCATTACGTATTAAACATTATATACTAAGCTCAAGATCAATAGACAACCATCTAATATCAAGAACATTTCAAAACAAACGATGAATAGAATATATTAAGTTGCCAAAACGGCCTTACATCAAAAGGTTCGAAATGAAATGTGAAAGAAACGCTAGGGACAACATACACTAGCTATGTCTATATCTAAAGCTAGACTAAGATTGTAGCATCCTCGAAATCAAGAGGATCTACCAAATGGTTTGGAGAAACGTTGAAGTCCAAACAGCTGCAAGTGTCGTCAATCTGTCCTCTGACCTGTACCTATAAAAATAGTAAATACTAGGGGGTTAGTACACCACTTGTACTAAGTATGGATGTATGCACACATACACATAAATCTATGCATGATCAATGAAAGCTCTTCCTAAGCAACATGCCATTTCTGGAAAGTCTAGTCATTAGTTTTCCTAATTCGTTAGTTGTGAATTGTGGTATGAATATGATGTATTTTAATGCATTCAAAGCACACAACTCATTTTCTATACGATTATAAGACATTAGTATCATCAACATAATTTTAGAACAACTCGAACGAAGATTGGAAATTTTGATCCTCCAAACCCGAGAGCTCTTTCCTTGGGACTTAGTTTATTTTTCAGTCTTTTTCTTCTTCTTGTTGTGTAGTTCAATAATTCCTTTGGTCCTATGTTTTACTTACAAGTGCAATGATTCATTGTAGTCACATAGCCACAATGAATCGATGTAAGTAATCCAAGGACTAAGGAATGATTTCCCTACCTTATAGTGAGTCATTCTTTACACTATATATTCATTACATTTCATAAGCCATTCTCTATTAATCATGCCATTGATTTCATTACTTTCATGTTAGGGAAGTTATGGGTTATTTAGTTAACGTTATGTTTCTACTTCCCTTTATTCGCATCATATAAGAAATCATTATAAGTCATGGCTCTTCCTAATCAACATGCTTTCTTAGGAGGTCAAGTCTCTGGACTTGCCTAATTCGTAATAGAAAGGTCATACCAAAAATATGTCACACATCATACGCACATAGGTTCACATAACATACATTTCATGTTTCATATATTATACATTTCGTATCCGTGAGACCTTGGAATCGTGGATGTAGCATTAAGACATCTCAAGTGAGGGCCCAACATATGGGACCTCAACCTGAGGGCCTTCTTTAGCAAACACAGATTCTTCTTCATTCGTTCATTCATACTTTACATTATTCATTTCATTCATTCGTAGGATGATGTAAACACCAGCTATACCTAGGATGAAGTTTAAGACTCTCATCGGGATCATGAAGTGAAATGACCAAGAATTACCTAATGTCATTACTTGAATCTGGTTTCACCTCCTGATTGTCTTGCACAAACACCTTTTGTATCGTTCATTTCATTATATTTCATACTTTGAGGAACTTCAACCTTAACCTACATAGATCATGTGAGCATCATGAAATCCGGTGTCTCCCCCACAACGAAAAAGGGTGGAGTCACTGGCCAAAGTGAAACGAAAACATGCTAGCTTATTGGGTTCGAACCAAGATAGTTCCCTATGGTGGCAACATAGTTCAAATACTAGGAGATTTAGTGATACCCATACCCACCTTGGTGGACAATCTCATATCGTGAGAATTACGTGAACCTCCGCCCTTCCTGAAAGAAGGCATCACCACTCATAACTATCCTATCGGTGCTCAATTTAAAGTTCCTATTTAGATTCAACTCATACATCATCGAAGCTTGCTTCTAGCATGAGGTAGTCATAGCTCATTAGATGATTTCTCATCTTTTCTTTACGTATTAAGTGTGAATTGTCCTTACACTTACAGATAGAATGTGATTGAGACTTGTCTCTTGATATTCAACACTCTCTTAGGTGAGTACTTTTAGTGACCTTTACTTAGGCTTGGTTGAGACTTGTCTCACCATTCATTTTAGCCGCTTATCATGTTGTTACCATTTTCATTAGCATCATAGTTTAACATAATTACTCACCTCATTATGTGAATGTTCATTTCTTCATCTTATCATTAACTTACATCATATGCCATACACATGGCCTTAGTGTACTTCACACTCATAGTACCCCTTTCGGGTTGCTCAGATTTGGCTAAGTGTTTCATGATCATCTAAGTGCATATTGTGCAAGACTTATGCATCTTGCACATATGGTCAAAGGGATCCATGTTCGAATCCCTTGGGCAGACTATAATTTTCGATTATGTGTGAGACTTATGTATCTCACACATTTGGCCTTGAGGCCGGGTTCGATTCGCCTCTCTCACAAGATTGGCATATCATTAGTATTGGCCTAAACAATTGGGAATAACTTCATAGTCAATTTGTTGGCCCAAGCCAAACATTCATTCAAATATAATTTCATGGAATCATTAGCCAATTCTATTACATATTTTGGAGATAATGTTGTAGGCCAATTTATTGGCATAAGCCAAACCTGAAAACTACACTTGAACTTTTAACCTTTGATTAATTTACAAGAATAATTCAATGTTTTTACGTTCACAAGTTCGTGTGGATAGGTTATGTTGGGACTTGTCCCATTGATTGGCATACCCTATGTTATGAGTTCATTAATGTAGAGATTGGTATGAATTTTCATGTTTTGGAAGTAATATGATTATACATATGTTTTACAAGCCAATTTGTTGGCACAAATCATAATTCCACTCTACACTAGTAGTGAATATCATTGGCCAATTTAATTAGTTTCATGTAGGTACCATAGGTAATCTCATCATTTTAGTAAGTCAATCTTCCCATCATTTTTTGAAAGCAATGTTGTAGTCAATTCTAATAAACAACCAATTTATTGCCCAAATTATTGGCATAAGATAGGCAATTCATTCAAATGTGATTTCATGGAGATCTTTTAAGCCAACCTTATAACATAAATTTAGGCATAACGTTTTTTAACATCTTGAACAGCATAATATGATCATTTAACGAACACAACATCATCAACAAGTCACATTTACAGTAGGTATGCACAACAAATCGTAATCATCTTCATACATAACATTTTCGAACACATCTTAGCATAATATCATTCTCTTAACCAATCTTAGTTCATGACTTTAGGGTAACATTTTTAAGACATATTGGACAGAATTATATTAATATTTGATGAATTTAGCATCTTCATAACATCACAATAACAGCAAGACAACATTCGGACAAACACATCAACACTTAAACAATTACGGGTGTAACTAACATATCGTCGATTCATGATTTACGTTTTAAGCACTTAACTTTAAACGATCACAACTTCATAGGTTAATCGACATTCATATTTCAAGAACATTACACATAAGATCAGCCAGCACCACATACCAACAACATGATCTCTAACCTATTCAACATTGAATCGAAAAGAATACTAGGGACAAGGGAGTTCGACGAGAACACGGGAACAACCCTAGTTTTCAAGATCTTTGAATCGTTGGAAAGAAAGTTCTCTTGGAGAAAGAAGTCCAGGAGAGAAACCCATACCTTAAGTAGAACATAATCTACGAAGACCACCTTGAACGAAAACTTAGAGAAACCTTGAAATCGCCTAGGAGAATCAATGGAATTTTCTGTTTTTCTTTTGCTCACTTGCTTACTATTTTGCGTCGTGTATTTGTTTGAGTTTGAATGACAGTCTAAGTCTTACGAACTGATCTTGACTCATTCAACTTAGGGTTTAATAAGTTAATTAAAAAATAAATTAATTAATTACTAAAAAGCCCCTCCTATTTTGACTAGAACTAGGAAAACACAATACTTAGTCAAATCTGAAATTTTTCCTAAGAATTTCATTTTGACCCTTTGAATTAATTAATTAAATGGCTAGTTTAATTAATTAAGGGAACTAGGGTAATTACTAAAGTACCCCTAAGTCATTGGAACCATAACTAACTCTTTTGGGTCATCCTAGGTTAAGTACTAGGATGTTTCTTGAGTTATACTAGGTTAGTGTAAGAACTTCTGTTTGACCCCTTTAATTTAATTAATTAAATGGCTAATTTAATTAATTAAGTGACCTAGGGTAATTGCCAAAGTACCCTTAAGTCGTTATAACCATAACTAACCCTTTGGACTATCCTAGGTTAGGTACTAGGATGTTTCTTGAACTAGTTACTAGGTTAGTCTAAGGATTTTGTTTTGACCATTTAAATTAATTAATTAAATTGATAATTTAATTAATTAGGAGACCTAGGGTAATTACTAAAGTACCCTTAATACGTTATAACCATAACTAACCCTTTGGATCATCCTAGGTTAGGTACTAGGATGTTTCTTTTTTTTGTCTTAACCGAAATCTAGAAATTGCTTTGTGATTTCGGGTTTGCCCTTTTAAATTAATTAATTAAGATGCTAAATTAATTAATTAAGTAACCTAGGCTAATTAGTAAAGTATACCTAAGTTGTTAGGACCATAACCAACCTTTTGGACAATCCTAGGTTAGGTACTAGGTTGTCTTTTGCTTGTCTTAACCGAAATCTGGAAATTGCTTTGTGATTTCGGTTTTACCCATTAAAATTAATTAATTAAGTTGCTAAATTAACAAATTAAGTATCCTAGGGTAATTACTAAAGTATAACTAAGTCGTTAGGACCATAATCAACCTTTTGGACCATCCTAGGTTAGGTACTTGGTTGTCTCTTTAACTAGTTACTAGGTTAGTGTCACCCGGTTAAGTCTTAGGTTGTCGGGTGCACTAATTAGTTTATTTCTTTTGGTTGTAGGTTAGTTATCTAGTTAGGGCAGAAGGTTAGAGTCTAGAATTTTTTAGGAAGTTAGGCCCCACATGGAGTGGTCCCTTGTGCACGTTTCCCCCCTAACTACCCTAACCGAATTCGATTAGGGTGTTCCCCTCCTTTGGCCGCTTCTTCACATGTCTTGCATATGTGCTTGCACATGGGTTGGTTGTACTTTCCTAACTAATTATTATTTATGGTTCATTTGGTAATGTTTACTTATTGTCCCAAGGATCCTCACCATGTCCTTGGGCACTGCTTAATTTACATGATCATTTTAAATGGTCATGTGCTATGGTACTAGGCTTGACACTCGGATGCCTAGTACTTCATATGTTTTCTTGAGGCGTCATTTTTATTAGCTTAGGGTCTTCATTGCAGGTACATTTATTGAACATCAATCTTGGATTGGGGTATGACAACCCAAAAATATATTTTTCTTGTTCATATATAGAAAATTGGCTAATATCCCTTAGCCAATTTTTCTATACTATGCCCAATATTTCTCAATATTGGTCATAGGGGTGCCTATTTCCCCTATTACGTATTCTTAGAGACTTACTGGGCTCTTCATTAGACATGATTTTCTGGAATGTTACATCTATCACTATCCACGCACTAGTTAGCATTATTCCTCAGGGAGTACTTCACTTTATGTCATTATTATGGGAGAAAGAGACTATTACCAGATACCTGGCCTCAACTCACGTATGGGAATCCATCTAAGCCCAAAATCATTCATAAGATGGCTGATAGATTAAATAGGTGAGAATATCCTTTCAACTACGAATTCCCATATTGTGAGAAAACCTTTCTCAACTTGTCACTATCATTCATAAGTGTATAATTGAGAATAACCTTTCAATTTACACAACATCATTAGCATAACCATAGAAACTGAATTAATATGTCATTCGTGAGTATGTGTGTAGTGAATATCCTTTCAACAACAACATTATCATATCATTATTCTCAATTATTGATAAAACAAGTACATACCATCAAGATCATACATGACTCTTATAATTTTCCTTTCAAGGACCATGAATCATGATTCACCAACACATACAGAATTATTATATTATAAATGGATGACAACATTATTCAAGTAATTAGTTCATAATATTCATAAATCAATAACATTCTACTAACATCAATCAATACCTACACTTTAGTATCTAATATGAGAAAATAGGATAATTCATGGATTCTTGAGTAATTCATCATAAAAAAGTAGTAATTCATAAATTTATCATAATACAAAGTAATTAAATCATTGAAATCATTTTTTAAGTGAATCCATGACTTGGAGTAAAACCCTAGCTCTTTGGGATTTCTTACTTTGTAATCGGGGTTTTTTGAGGGGCTCTATGGGTGAAGGCTACCCATAGATAAAAATATACCATGCATTATTAAAGATTTACCATGAAATTGAGGATAAAATCTTGATTTTTCAAACCTACCATCACCCTTCTTCTTTTTGTTCCTTGGAATTCTAGAGAGTTTATTTGAGGAAAAGTTGGTTATGCATTTGGGTCTAGGGTTTTTATGAAGTTAATTATGAGTTAGTTAATGACTTAAAAAGTCTTATATATTTCCATTATAATAATATTAAATGACACCACATCAAACTAACTTACAAGAAAATTACCTGAAGACCCCTTACCTTGGCTGAGTGATAACATGGGCAACATGATGACACTAACATGAGTGACATTTACCCCTCCATACCATTCACACGGAGTCAAGCAAAGGATCTCCAAAGCCTACAAGCAATGTTCATGAAAAGGAAAGCATTAGAAGTGATTGAAGGCCATCAAAGAAGGACATACAATGTGTTTACATTACATAAAAATGATAAGGAAGAAGGAAAGAGGCAATCTGTGCAAATGGCCAATTCATGAATTCAAGAGTTCACAAAAGAATGCACCCAAATAAGGCCCTGATCTCATTAACGGGAAAATTATCAAAGAAGTGTTTATGCATGCAAGAATTCACAAAAGAAGACAACCAAACAATGTCCTTACCTTATTAAGGGTAAAATTGTCAAAGAAGTTTCTTCTTTATTTCCTTACTATAAATATTAGTCTTTTATCATCTTGCAAGACTTAGACTATGTTGAATATTGACTCTCAAATTATAGTATCTTCTTAGAGAGTAATTAGTAAGTAATTAGGGTGAACTCTTGGGATTGCTAGTTAACTTCTTTAGTTTGATTAATCAAAGTGTTACCCCTTTGTGATTCTTGGTTTCATTTGATTATTCTTCTTTCGGTTAAATTTAGGTTGTTGAAGTCAATTGAGAGTTGAGGGTTTTAGTCCCTTGTTGCCCATAATTTCAATAGCTTGAGTATTAATTCACATATCAGTCATTTCATTGTTTCTTTCTTTTTTTGATCTTTATAATTTCGTATCAAGATCCTTTATTACAAATCTAGTCTTGGGTAGGAAAAAAAAAATCCAAAATCATCCAAAATAAAATCTGATTTTTTTTTGATTTGTTGTTTTTGACACTAGTTCCTTTTTCCCTAATGTTTTTTGAGTCTATGTTTCAAATTTTGTTCAATTCGGAGTTGTAGAAGTGGAGTTACCATTGTAGGGTTTCAAGCTTTTCAAACTTTTTAAATTTTGAAAGTGGGTCTTTTGATAGAGGAGAAATTGAAAGTAAACAATTAGAGTTTGTTCTCTTAGTTGAAGGGAAGAAAATCCTAAAATTTGAGCCAATTTCAAGTTGATTTGAGTGTATTGGGGTTTAGTGTGTTTTCTTGGTGTCTTCGAGTTGTTCTTGAAGAAAAAGAAAGAATAAAGTACATTTGATCCAACTTTTCAAGTCAAAGTTGGTCAAATGTGTTTTTTGGGGTCCATTAGTGGAATTTTGAAAATAAATGAAATCTGAAAAAAAAAAAAAACTGGAAAAAAATAATATTTCCACATGGAACGAAACATCAGCAGCCACATTGCATAAGCAGCCAGTACAGCAGACAGCCTGCTAGCAATGCCTAGTCACACCTGACACGCGTGTGTGTCAGTTTTAGAGACTTGAAAAACCTGATGGTTTTTCTAACTCAAAAATATTCTAAGTATGGGAAATTTTTTGGAACTAGAAATTTTTCTAAGTGTACAAACTTCGTGATTCTTTTTCTATCATTTTTCCCCTTCAATCCCTCAACTAATTAACAATTAATTAACATCTTTAATTAGTTATTAACTAGTTTCAATCATCAAATCATCCAATCAAAGTCTTACAAGTGATGAACATTGTTTAGGCTTAAAATTTTTCTGAGTGTCCAAATTCACTTCTTCTTCTTCTAAACTCTTTTTTCTTCTATTTTTCAACTATTTAACAATTAATTAACATATTTTATTACTTGTTAATTAGTTATAAACATCAAATCATTTGTTTGATCCTTCAAATTAAGTAACAAGTAGTAATTCTTCTACTTTTGCTACTTGGTTTATTTTGAGTCCGAATTTTTTGGTACTTCTTTATTCTAATTTTCTCATCTTAGTTCGTTGATAACCTTTTTGGTTCAACTCCGTTAGTTTTTTTTGGGTTTTCCTTCTTTCAAGATTCACAAGAATCCATTCATCACAAAGGATAGGTGATCTTGAGTTGATTGAACGGAGCTAGTTCACTATTAATTTTGAGATGACGCCATAGAAGGTGAGTTGAGAGTTACATACGAGTGACATGAGGCTTTTTATACTAACCTCATTTGTTTAGTTTTGTAGATATTATGTCTAATACAAGTCCAATCGGGGAGAGCTCAGAGAACATCATGGAGGTTCTCGCCAACATCTCTACTAAAGTAGAGGAAATGAATAGAAGGATGAGAGATATGAAGGAAATGTTCGTACAGATATAAAATGAGAATAGAAGGAAAACAATTCAAGCTGAATATGAGGAGATAAGAAGGACATCTGTACGATCCGACTGTATGCCCTAGAAGAAATGGTATTCTCAAATCGTGGCATGACGTATTCGACCTCTCGGAGGTCTTATACAAGACCTTTGACATCATTAATCGCATATATATATATAAAAAGTAGTGTGGAGTCAAAACCTATCACAACATCATATCAAAATCTATATATAGAAAAAACATAGGAAATGCTATGTCTCTTGTAGCCATATTAGACACATGAATATGTTGGGTCACAACCCATACATCAACATAATAGGAAATATACAAGTCTAATACAATGTCTCATAACAACAAAAGCTAAAAATTACTAGGTCCTCGAATCAATTGAGGACATACCATAACTTGCTTGAATGGATGCTAATATCAAAGCTTCACTTCAAATGACTCCTCTCAATTGCCACCTACACGTTTTGAGATTAGACATTATATTGAAGTAGTACATTAGAATGCACTAAGTATGGTGACATGCAATAAAATCATGCTAAAAGGATATTTGTATAAAAAATGCTCTTTTTGGAGAAAACCTCATAACATAAGTGTAAGAAACAACTTCAAGTCAACATAACCACATATAAGACATATTCCAAGTAATCCACAATATAGCATTAATATCACTCAAAACGATATAAGCATATAACCCTCCTACTAAAGGTCCTCCTAAGACTCACTTAAGTAAGATATGAAGCGGCCACCCATATAGCCCCTTCACACACACCTAAGTGATTCTCAAGACTTCCTAAGATAACATTATTCCCATTTCATCAATTAAATCCCTACCTAAAGTTACTCTAAGACTCACCTAAGTAATACATGAAGAGACCGCCCATACACCCAGTTCAAGCCTACCTAAGCAATCCTCAAAGCTACTCTAGATAGGTACCTTTCTATTCACATACATTAACTTAAGTCAACTATATTCATTAAGCCATTTAGGAGACATTCAAAAATGAAGGACTTTCACATAATGGTCTTGAAAGACCTAGGGAACCATCATACTAGCATCTTTAAAGCCTACTAGTTCAATGTCTAGATAGTGTCCCATTCCACTACCTACACTTTGTAGAACTTCTCCAATACTAGAATGCATCCCACATGATGAGAATAGGCATTAACCGCCATAGACCATACTAGATAGGCATGGAATCCAGAGTCTACCCTACTCTAATGGAGAGTGTTCTACTTGCCAAGGGTAGAACTAGGACACATCTTATGTAGTCACATGGTTAAGGGAATGTCAAGGGTTTCTCTTTACTCTAGTCTCAACTTAAGTAGAGTCACTCCCCAAGCATGCTCACTCGGTGCTATCCATGTTTTTGTAAAGTAAGTTCAATCACATAAGAAGCATATGTGAAGGTACCATATTTTAGTCATTACCTAATCAACACTCCTACCAAGGATGGGTCCACTAGGGCTGCAATACAATGGTTACAAGGATAGCTCAATGACTTTCTTAGAGATGGTTTCTTGTCGTTTTAGCCAACCTATCCCTAAGTCCATCATTCACACAAGAAGGATACCATTACGGCTTTCGACTTCAAGGATATCGTAACCTTCTTCCTAATTTGAAGCTTCCGTGTTAATGATCCTCTTAACCATGTTCAAGATCATATTTTAATCACACATACACATACATGACAAAGGTGCTTTAGCCTACTAAGACAAGAGTTCATATTCACATTCTTCATGTCTCAAGTAGAGGGACCTAGGTCAAAACAAGACATACTTCATCATCATCTTATCACGTGTACAGGAACATTCAAGTAGTACATAAGGACAACTAAGTGTACTACTAGTCACCCTATCCACTTCTATAGAAACATCAACATAGTTCATCATAAGACTCATATAGTCAACTAGTAAGAATCACTTCAATATCAAGTATATATAAAAAAAGATATCACCATAGTCTACTATAGCCACATATCATCAACTAGAAGGACTCATGCATTGACTTCATATATACACATAGGCCATATAAACCTTCACAATGATCACTTATACAAGCTATAGCATGATAACATCATTATTCATAAAGTAATGCCAACAAAGCCACATTCTTCACAATTATAACACATAAGTACCGCCACCGTAAACAGACTATACCAATCAACACAGTTCAATACCTATACTACACAAGATAGTAGATATTAGGTCATCTTACCACCATTCCATCACCAACACCTCCAATCCTTAGCGATTACAACCAATTAAATTCACAAAGGCTCTTACCAAAAGCCATACACACCAATCCAAACCAATAATCAAACCATACAATGATCCAACATGATACAATATAAAAATCATCAAATTAAGGTAGCCTATATACAATTCTAACATGATATTTACATAATCCAATATCCCAAATTAATCTAAACAAGAATTCAATACAACAAGGTCATGATCAAATCACCCACATTATAGCCAAAATTAGTATTTCATGATTTGCATGGGTTCATAGGAGTTTTGATCTAAAATCATTAATTTCACATGAATTTTAACATAAATCATTGATTCAAATAATTTTATCCAAGAACCCATTGCTAGAAGTCAAAATAGAAGATTTCATCTTTTGAGAAATCTTGGAAAAACCTTTGAAGTTTGGCTCCTCGAAGAAAGAGAGTTCAAGGATGAAAGACCATACCTTTATTGATGATTAGCCACGAAATTGATGAATATTTGATGGAGAAATCAAGCTCCTAGCCTCAACCTCGCTTCAATCTCTAATTGAGTTCTAGAGGATTCTTTTTGGGGTTGGGTTATGATTTTTAAATAATGAACTCAACTATAGGTTCTATACTTATAAATTAACTTTAAATACCCAAAAAGACCTTAAGTAACCGCCCAATATATTTTTAGAATGCTAGGTTAATTACCCAAATTGTCTTGCCTTGGCCGAGAGTGTGCAGGAAATTGCAGACCCCTAATCGACAAGCCCATCTACGAGGCGTTGACTAGGCGACGGGCCGTACTGGAAACCGTCGTTCGGGACAGATACTCATCACATGGGGACTTAATCTCCCACAACTAAGTATGGAGCGACGCCCCCCATTAACGGACCGTTCCTTGGACGACGGGGCATCGTTTGAGCAGGCGTAGATGAAGACTGCCTTGGGCAGTTTTGAGCCAAAGGTTGGGTCCTCCTCAAGGACCCTTAGAGTGGTCCTTGGGGAGTTGTGCCAAGAATTCTACAACGTAAATACGTACGTCTAGGTGCTAGGAACCTTTTACCTCATTTGAAGTCAAACTAACACGTAAAACAAGCAAAGACACACTAGAAGACACAAGCACGTCTCAAGGCTAACTTTCGAACATCTTGGATGTTCTTGGACATTTGACCTCCAAACCCTTCCAAACTCTACACACTACTTTAAGACACTATAATTAACCATTGTAAGACCTTATCAACTTATTAAACACATGTTAGGCTCTAGTTTTACCTAGTTTGCTTTTTAGGGTGTTATATTCTTTCGCCACTTGGAAAACATTCATCCTCGAATGCCATTAAAACACTATTAAGACCATCAAGATATCAAAACTCAAGACTAGAAGCTTAAAATCACACCACACCATATACAATTCATATAGATAGAAGGAACATCAACTCCACATAATCAAGAGAATCAAAACACAACAAGAAAGTAGAAACTACATCTACAACTCATCATGCAATAAGACTCACCTTTTTCAGTTTTTATATAGGAAGAACTCCTCCACACATTATCCTGCTAATTTACAACCATTCTAAGCATAAAGAGCCAATTTCTCATGAAAACACAATTTGGTAAAAGGTCCAATTTTCTTACAGTTAATCTTGATTACTAATACACTAGTGCAACATTTAAGCAATTTACAATAAAGAAATTAAAATATAAGAGACAAAATCATATAAAGTCATTCTACAACATAAACATAACCTCATGAAATGCACAATGCAAGGATAACAATGAAATTCATTTTCACTTAGACTCCTAAACAACATGCTACATCTACTACAACATTCTAACTCTCAAGCTTGATTAGAATAGAACAGAAAAGACAACAAGTTACAACCCAACTACTCACCATGCTCCCCCACTTAGAAAGAACCCATCACAACTGAAGAGAGAAAACTATAACTTACCGGCATCCTCATCCAAATTTTTCTTAGCTTGGAGAACATGGAAGTAATTCCTCTTTGGAGCACCACCATTCGGAGCATTAGGAGGAACTTGATTGGCCTCTCTTCCATTAGCCGCAATGGTAGGACTATCTCTCACCTTATGACCATCATTACCACAACCAAAGCAACCATCGATACTAGCTAGACACTTCCCAAAGTGTTTCTTCCCACAAGTATCATAAGTAGGCTGAACACCTTGAGAACTACTACCACTCTCAAGCTTGACCGTAGGAGCACTAGACCCATTTTGATTTGTTGCCTTCTTCTTAATCCTAGGTTGGTTTTGCTCATCGGATCTACCCCTCTTCAAATTACTTGAGATCCTACTAAGTTTAGACTCTTCAATGGATTGTGGACACACCATAAGTCTAGACAAGTTCATGTCATTGTGGAGTATGGCCGTACGACACTCTTCTTTCACAAGATCGGAAACACCGGCCACAAACATATTCATATCATCCCTAGGGTTAGACACCAAGGAGGGATCATACCTAGACAAGAATGTAAACTTAAAAGACAACTCTTCCACACTTATATTGCCTTGCCTAAGTTAATAAACTCCTCAATCTTCACCTTTCTCCTTTCCCAGGGAAAATACTTTTCTAAGAAACCCTCATTAAACTCATCCCACTCTATAGGACCCGACTCAACCGGCCTATATTTTTTCCATTGAGTGTACCATACTTGAGAAACTTCCCTCAATTGGTGCGAAGCCAAACCTGCCTTCTCCTTAGAAGTCACCCCCATAGCACTCAACACCTTATACCCACCATCCAGAAACTCTTGGGGATCTTCTCCCACCTTAGAGCCAAGGAATATAGGAGGATTCATCCTCATAAAGTCTCTCAATATAGAGGTCATGGTACTCTCCAAAGCATTCACCCTAGGCTCAACACCCCTATTCACATGAGTTGTCATGGCTCGGGCTAGGGCAAGAAGAGCCTCTCTAATATCACTATTAGTCATGTTCGGAGGAACCACCGAACCTCATTACCTTCACCCACAATAGCGACTTGATCACCTTAGGGAACTTGAATTCCTTGTGGAACTTGTTCAACTCGAGGAGGAACTTCCTCATTCACCCCTTCTTCTTCAATCCTTCTTGCGGCCATTCTTCTAGTAGTCATATCCTATAAGTACAAGAGAAGAGATTAGGAATAGACACTAATAACATCAACTCTATGGAACGACACAAGAGTGATAAAGCAAGTAAAACTCTATCGTCCTATAGCCTCTAGCTTATAGATGTGTCACAACTCACACAGATGAACAAGACTCTACTAGACGTGGCTTTAAAGAGACTTTTGATACCTAAAGACTAAATAAGAAACTATGCTCTGATATCAAACTTTATTACGACCCGAGATCTATCATAGACAAAATGGTATTCTCAAAACGTGGCATGACATATTTGACCTCTCGAAGATCATATACAAGCCCTTTTATATCATTCATCTCATATATATGAGAAAAGTAGTGCGAAATTAAAACTTTTCACAACATCATATAAAAATCTCTTTATACAAAAACATACGAAATGCTAAGTCTCTTGTATCTATCTTAGACACATGAATATCTTGGGTCATAGCCCATACATCAACATAATAGGAAATATCCAAGTCTAATACAATGTCTCATAACAAGAAAATCTAAACATGACTATGTCCTCGAATCAATTGAGGACATACCCAGACTTGCTTGAATGGATGTTAATATCTCACTTTAAATGACTCCTCTCATTTTCCACCTACACCTTTAGAGATAAGAAAATATATGGAAATAGTACATTAGAATGCACTAAGTATGGTGACATGCAATAAAATCATGTTAAAAGGATATTTGTATAAAACATGCTCTTTTTGGAGAAAACCTCATAACTTAAGTGTAAGAAACAACTTCAAGTGAACATAACCACATATAAGACATATTCCAAGCAATCAACAATATATAATTAATATCACTCAAAACCATATAAGCATATAACCCTCCTACCAAAGGTTCTCCTAAGACTCACTTAAGTAAGATATGAAGCGGTCGCACATACAACCCCTTCACACACAACTAAATGATACTCAAGACTTCTTAAGATAAGATTATTCCCATTTCATCAATCAACTCCCTACCTAAAGATATTCTAAGACTCACCTAAGTAAGACATGAAGAGATCACCTATACACCTAGTTCAAGCCTACATAAGCAATCCTCAAAGCTACTCTAGATAGGTACTTTTTTATTTAGATACATTAACTTAAGTCAACTAAGCAATCCTCAAAGCTACTCTTACTTAGGTGAGTCTTAGACTCACTTAAGTAAGATATGAAGCGGTCGCACATACAACCCCTTCACACACACCTAAATGATACTCAAGACGTCTTAAGATAAGATTATTCCCCTTTCATCAATCAACTCCCTACCTAAAGTTAGTCTAAGACTCACCTAAGTAAGACATGAAGAGATCACATATACACCTAGTTCAAGCCTACCTAAGCAATCCTCAAAGCTACTCTAGATAGGTACCTTTTTATTTAGATACATTTAGGAGACATTCAACAATGAAGGACTTTCACATAATGGTCTTAGAAGACCTAGGGAACCCTCATCCTAGCATATTCAAAGCCTACTAGTGCAATGTCGAGACAGCATCCCATTCCACTACCTACACTTTTTAGAACTTCTCCAATACTAGAAGGTATCCCACATGATGGGAATAGGCATTAGCTGACATAGACCATACTAGCTGGGCATGGAATCCAGAGTCTACCCTACTCCGATGGAAGGTGTTTAACTTGCCAAGGGTAAAACTAGGACACATCCCATGTAGGCACATGGTTAAGAAATATCAAGGGTTTCTTTGTACTCTAGTCTCAAACTAATTAGAGTCACTACCCAAGCATACTCACTCGGTGCTATCCATGCTCTCATAGACTAAGTTCAATTACATAGGAAGCATATGAGAAGGTACCATATTTTAGTCATTAACTAATCATAACACTCCTAACAAGGATGGGGGTGCGGAATTCATGATTGAGTAAAGAATATTTTATCATAATATTCCTTAGATAGTTGTTTTAATCTGAATATTTCCTTAATATCTTCTATGATATATTCTAGATATAACATATCTTGGGTTCTTTGGTATTTGTATAAATTTTCCTCCATTAATTTTTCTAATAGTTTTATATCTTCCATAGCATCTATCCAATATTTTAAATATTCATAGTTCATTTTAATCTGAATCTATTTCTAAATCATATATATCTATTCTTTCTAGATCTGAATCTTGTAGGTCTATTTCATACCATTCTTGGTTTAATATATCTTTTAATTCATCATTAAATATTTTCCTCATATAATTCTTTTTACGTCAACTATTTTTATATTTTTAAGTATATATAAGATTAAAGTTTCATAGCTTCTTATCATTTCATCATGCAAATATGTATTCATTGTTTATTATTCATGCAGGTTTTTATTTCAATTATTCCTTCCTATCATATTCATAATTGATTAAATTCTTATTAGATTATTATGAACCAAATTATTTTTATCATGTTTTCTGGTCACTACTAGCATCGTACTTTAGCGGGTACTTTCTGCTTATCAGCGACTCAACCTTGTGTACTCCCCTACACGGCTTCCCTCGCCTACCGGTTTCCACTATGGGATGGCATAGTCTAGCAGTTTTTTCCCTGTTTCCAGTTTATTAGCAAACTAGAATTCATGATTCAAATAATTCTAGTACATAATAACTAACATAAATTTATTCAATCATATATATGATATTCAGGAATATATGAAATTAGTTCTGCATATCTATTAAACAATATACCTTTGCCTCTTAGTTTTCCATGCTATCTAAAATATCTGACTTGATTTCAGATTTGTCCATTTTTAACTTAGTTTATATATCTTTTGCTGAGAGAATTTTGAAAGTTGAGAGATTTTATTAACTTAAACTTTTGGTTGGCATTGTCTGCCTTTCATTTACAATTTGGCAATCTATAGATACTAAATTCTAAACCTGCACATAAGTGCGCCTACTGTATACTTTATGACTTTTATATACAACTACTATTTACTTTAAGACTTTTCCTAAAAAACTTTACAGATGGCTTCTATTTTAGCCAAAAAAAAAACTATCTACATTATCTCTTCCTTTGTCAAAGAATCTTATCTTCTTTCTTTTTCTTTGTCGGCCATATCTCTTCTGTCCATATCTTCTTTTGTCTTTGTCTTCATCCTTATCTCTTTGTTTTCGTCTTTATCTTTATCATCTTTTTACTCCAAATCAACATCTGGAATAATATTGTCTTCTCCATTACATTTTGAACATCTGTGGTCTGGATATTTATGTCCAATTAGTTTACAGTATCTGATTAATAAATCTTCTGAAATAAATCCTTTTTTCAAAGCTCTTGTAGTAGGTTGTTCCTCTGGTTTTAACAATGATAAAATCCATCTTTGGACTTCATCCATAACTGATCTTCTTAATTCTCTTGAATTTGAATATATCATTACCTGATCTCTGGCGTAATAACTCCATATAGCATTTCCGTTTAAATAATTATTAGCTAATTCTTGTATAATAGTTGATATGTCAATTATTCTTTTATTAGCATAAAAACTTGGTATCTCTGTTTTCCGTATCTCTTCTTGTTGTCCAATTTCTTCCGGTATAATCATATCTTTGGTTAGTCCTATCTTGATAACTTGAATTGAAGATTTTACCTCCTCGTATAGTATTTCTGCTGGTACTGTAAAGAATTTAATATAAAATAAATTCCATTTTGTAACTCTTTTATACGTGATAAATGCTTTATGTAACTCTGGTATTCCACTA
Organism: Solanum sitiens; assembly: GCA_016801875.1. Classification (NCBI taxonomy): domain Eukaryota; kingdom Viridiplantae; phylum Streptophyta; class Magnoliopsida; order Solanales; family Solanaceae; genus Solanum; species Solanum sitiens. Next base: position 1,247,673 of record JABWTJ010000236.1, on the reverse strand, counting down.
ATTTCTTATCCATCGTAGGTATATACAGTTCTTAATAATCCATAGCTGTAACATGTTTCTACTAGATTAGCACTAGTTTTTGGTTGTGCTATTAATCTGTTATATCCTTGCAATTTTTGGGTTATATAGTCTTGATTTGGATTGGTTAGGGTAGAGCTGGGGTTAAGATTTAAATATGTTTGAATTTTATATATGTTTTCAATATAGGTTTGTGTAATATAATTATATCTCTTTTTATCACTTTGGTTTTGCAAACTAACCGCATAGGTAGAGGTTTGTGGTTCTGTAGGTATTTGTCTGGATGTATTTTGAATAAATGGTTTTACAAATAACTGATTCAAATTTGAATTTCTTGGTTTTTCACTAGCTTTTCTACTTGTACCTGCAGCTGTATTTAAGCAAACATTATTATGGGTTTTTAAGAGTTTTCCATCATCTCTTTCTAGCTCTGGAATTTTATCGTCTTCCGATCGACGTAGCTCTGCATTTTTATAGTCATGCTGCTGACTTATATTAGCTTTAGACTTCAGATTATCTTCATTAGTCTTTAGCTTTTGTATCTCATCGTCCATACTATCCACTTTTGTACAAAGTGTAGTAATTGCTTTGAGTAACTTTTCAATTGTATCTTCTTCTTTATTCTCAGTCTGAGTAGCTTTGTCTTGATAAGTAATCTGCAATAACATTCTTGTCAGTTTTTATTACTTCAATTATAAATGTAAAATTTAATATATTTAATACAAATCTTCTTATTTCCTTCGTTGTTACTGAATCTTGTAATTTTCTCGTTAACCACCATTTTATTTGTGTATTATCTGTTCTTATAATAAATTTATTATATACAATATATGGTTGAAATGCTAATAAACATTTATATACTGAATATAATTCTTTCCTATTTATTTCCCATTTTATTTCCGTATTTGTAAAGGTTCATGAATAATACCTACAATCATGTTATATATTACTTTCATCATATCTATATTTTAAGACTTCTCCATAGATTTTTTCACTAGCATCTGTTTCTATTATATAAGTAAATTTTTTATTTTCATTTGGAAAATATAATTTAGGTAAGTTTTTACATAATAATTTTATCTTTTGTATTTGTGCTTGATCATTTTTATCGAACTGATATTCTATATCTTTCTTTAATTTTTGTTGTAATGGTTTTAAATTTTTTGCTAATTTTGGTATGTATTCTCTTACTTGATTAACTAGTCCTAAGAATGATTGTAATTTCTTTTTTGTATCTAATTGCTCATTAGAGCTTATTATTTTTTGTACTACATGTGTTTGCATTTTTATTCCATTTTTATCTAGTTGTATTCCTAAGAATTCTATTTTTTTTTCATTATTTCTGCTTTCTTTTCACTCAAACTTATACCTGAATATTCTATAATATGTATGAATTTTTTTAGTAATCTTATATGTTCATCTTGAGTTTTACAATATAGTAGTACATCATCAATATATACTACACAATTTTCTAATTGTTTAAAATAGTTATTCATAAAATATTGATATCTTCCTGGTGCATTTTTATATCCAAATGGTAATACATTCCATTCATAAAATCCTTGTGGTACTGTGAATGCTGTAAGGTTTTTAGATTCTTCTTCTAACTTTAAGTGGTAAAATCCTGATTTACAATCAAATTTACTAAAGTAATTATATCCTTGTATTTGTCTTATCTTTAGTATTTTATTTGGTATTGGATAATTGTATGTTTTAGTTTTAGCATTTCAATTTCTATAGTCAATAATCATCCTACTTTTTCCTCTTTTTTGTTCACTATGTTTATTTACAATAAATGCCGGGCTTGTATGCTTACTATTACTTTCTTGTATATATCATTTTTCTAGTAATTCATTTATATGTATTTTAAATTCAGTTAAACCATTAAAATTATATTTTAATGGTTTTTGAGTTATTATAGTATTATCATCGACTAACTCAATTTTTACTTTTGTTTTATGTTTTTCCCATCCTTGCAAAGGGTCTTTATTATATAATAATTTTAACTTTTCTTGGATTATTTTTACTTTATCTATAGAGAATATAATTAATTCTATTTTAGGGTCTTCTTCTTTTATATTTTTTAATTTTTGTGTAATTTTTTCACTACCTTTTATCCATTCATTTGTTTTTCGTCTTTTGTTACTTACTATTTTTGCTCCTATTTTTTGTTTACAGGGTGTTGTGAACCACCATTGTGTTTTTTGTTATTATATGTGGATATAATTCTTCTAAAAATGGCATTCCTAATAGCATATCTTTTGATGTTAATTCAAAATTATATATTTCTTCTATAGTTAGTACCTTATCCCATATTTGTATTTTTATATTTTTTGCCTTATATGTGATCATACTACCTTCATTATTAAATCCTATTACAACTATTGGTGTTCTTAATTTTTCCCATTTCTCTTTTGGTAAACAATTGTATTTACATATATTAGCTTCTGCTCCTGTATCTATCATTGGTGTATAATATCTGTTATAATATCCTTCTATTATTATTTTTGCAAGTATGTATATTTTCATGTTTTTATCATATTAAGGTTCTTTTTATTATTACCCTTTTATTTTCATAATTTATTGTCAATTGTTTGTCTTCTAGATTATATGGTTTTACTTGTTCTAATCATTTTATTCCTAATGTTATATTTTCATTTCCTTGATATATTTTAAATTTTATTACTATTGGTATTCCTCCAATTATTATTTCCTTTTCTGTAGTTTCTTAAGTATATGTTAATACTTTTGGTAATTCTGGGCATGATTGTTCAGTAGTTATTATTTTATCTTCCATTACTAATTCTCTTGTAATATAGTTTTCTTCTAGTCCTGTATTTATTAGTATTAAATATTTTCGTTGTTCCATTATTCCCGTTATATAGTAAGATGTGGTTTTATTTCTTCTTCTATTATTTTTTGTGGAATTTTATTTATTCTTTTTGAGGTGCTTGAGGTACTCATTTTTGATGATATTTGTGGTATTTCATGGTCTATATTCACTCTTTTTGATGTACTTAATCTTTCTTGTACTATTTCTAAATCTTCTTCTATGTCAATTTCATTATAACTATATTCATTATTATCTATGACCGTAACTATCTTTTCAAAGGGGTTTTCTATTTTAATTTTATTTATTTTATTTTTTGCTGTTATTTTATGTTTTGTTGTTAAAACATATAAATTTTTACATCTAGCTGTAAATATTTTACTTCCTGGTGCTAGTTCTATTCCTGACATTTTCCAATATAATACTAATGATTTATCTATATTTCTGTCATTAATTGCTACTGAGTAGTTAGCACTTATTATAAATTTAAATTTTTGGTAGATTAAATTACCTTTTACTGCACTTATTATACTCTTTTCTATAGGTTGTATAATTCTGTCATCTGCTAAATATATTTCTATAGGTGTATCTATTCCTTCTACAAAACATGCTTTTATTAGTATTTCAGTTCCTCCTAAATATACATATTTAATTGAGTTTTTTGCATTTATCTCTTGTATTTCTTTATTGATTATTCTCTTATTTATTATTGGTATTTTAGCTTTTTCTTTAGTATACTTACAATCTATGATATGTTATCTTTGACTTACTACATAATATTCTTCTTTTTGTCTTCTAAACCAATTTTTTATTTTTGGTACTTCTAATATTTTTTTCTACACTTAGATCTAATTCTTTTTCTTTTATTTGTTCAAATATACTATTATCAAATATTATTTTTTGTTCTAAAGATTCTTCATCTTGACGTTCTTCTTTATTTATTATTTGTATATCTGCTTCAGTCATTTTTTATATTATAGAATTCATTATCTGATTCTAATTCTATATCATTATCATTATCTATTTCATTTTCTGATATTTCATATATACTATCTTCACTTTCTAAATCATAATCTACATATTCTATTTGTGTATATTTTTCATTTTCCATAATTATTTCTGATATCTGTTTTTTCTTTGGATTTTTAGATAATTTATAATCTTTAGCTATATGTCCTAGTTTTCCACAATTATAGCAAGTACATTCAATTAGTTTTCTTTTTGGTCTATATGGTCTTTTAGTTTTGTAATTTTTCATGTAATATTTCTTTCTTGGCTTTTTATATTTATATATTGATCTATATTTTTTATAGTTTTTATTTTTATTATACTTCTTTTTATAATACCTATCTATGCAACCAAATTGAAGTGCTATTTTATTTTTACAACATGCTAAGTTCTTTACTAATACTTTTTCCATTTTTGTATATTCTTTATGTTTTTCACATAGTTCTGTAAACCATTGTTGTAAAAATTTCATTCTAGCTCCTAAGGTATCTGTTAATTGTGCTTCATTCCAACTTTTTATTATTTTTGAACTAAAAGATTCTGGTAATTTTGTAAAATATAATTTTCTTATTTTCTTACTTTCTTCCGTACTATAAGTTCCTTTATAATAATATTCTCTAAATGCACATGTATATTCATCTATATAACACATATTACATATTGCTAATTTTGTCATTAAATTTCTGTTTATAACTTTTTCTTTATTTTGTTCTTCTATTTCTGTTGTCATACTACTAAATTCATTTCTTATAGCTATTTCATATCTGTATAGTATTTCCATAGATGTAGTGGCTATTTCTCCATCAAATTTTTTATTATTTCTTAAAGTTTTTAATCTTTCATTTGTTAGATTTTGTAACCATAATTTTACTGTTCCTATAAGTGTTCTTTCTATATATCCTGGTGTTTCTGACGTTCCTATTTTGTTATCTATTAATGTTTTGATATATACCACATCCATAATTGGATTGTTTTATTTATATCTGCTACACAGTCTAAATCTAAAAAATTATGTTGTTCAGTTGTTGGTTTAGGTGTCCATTAATTTAATCTTTTATCCCATAAAGTTTTTTCTCTATCATATTTTTCATAATTTGCTTTATAATATCTTTGATTTAGATTTTTTGGATTTTTTACTCCTCATGTACTAGGTTTTTCATTCATATCTATGTCTCCCGTATTTACTTCTAAATTTTTTGTATTATCTATATTTTCTAAAAGTTCTGTATATGTTTCGGTTGTCTCTGAATATTGTTCTTCTAGATCATTATTATTAATGTCATCAATTCTTATTTCAGGTAGATTATCTTGGTTTTCTTCTTTTTCTTCTTTTTCTTCTAATTGCAATTCCTCTTTAAATTTATTTATCTTATTTGCTAATTTTATTTTTTGTTCTTTTTCTTTTTCTCATTGTTGTACTTCTTTTTTCGCTTGTTGTTTTATTTTTTCAATTTCTATTTTTCTATCTATCTCTTCATTTTCTTTTGTTATTCTTGCCATAGTAGTTAAACTGTCTTCTAATTTACCGTTTCTTTATCTAACATTAAACTTAAATTATCACCTATTTTCTTATATCTTCTTTCTAGATTAGAAAATATTATCTTTATTTTTCCTTCATAGTTTTCATATGTTTTTTCATCTATTGCATATTCTTCCTTATTCGTTTATAAATTATGTTGTACTTTATATTCTAGATTATATATTAGTGTTTTTAGATATAAAATATTTTCTCTTTGTATTATTATAGATTTATTACAGACTCCTGCAAATATATTGCTATTAAGTCTATTTTGTCTATATCTTAATTCTTTTCTTTTTGCCATAATTATTTTATTAAGTTCTTGTCTATGTTCGTCATTCATTGTAATTTTAAATATTTGATATATTTATATTCTATTTTAGAAATAATATCTATTAATTTTTCTAATTCTTGGTTATTAGTTTTTGTAATAGTTAGTTGTTTATATTCTAGATATAATTTATTTAATTTTCTTCTTATTTTTCTTATGTTTCTACTAATATGTTTCTTTTTATGTTTCTTATTATTCATATGTATACCATTTTTGTTCATAGTTCTGATACCAATTTCTTGGGGGTGCGGAATTCATGATTGAGTAAAGAATATATTATCATAATATTCCTTAGATAGTTGTTTTAATCTGAATATTCCTTAATATCTTCTATGATATATTTTAGATATAACATATCTTGGGTTCTTTGGTAATTGTATAAATTTTCCTCCATTAATTGTTCTAATAGTTTTATATCTTCCATAGCTTCTATCCAATATTTTAAATATTCATAGTTCATTTTAATCTGAATCTATTTCTAAATCATATATATCTATTCTTTCTAGTTCTAAATCTTGTAGGTCTATTTCATACCATTCTTGGTTTAATATATCTTTTAATTCATCATTAAATATTTTTGCCCATATAATTCTTTTTACGTCAACAATTTTTTTATTTTTAAGTATATATAAGATTAAAGTTTCATAGCTTCTTATCATTTCATCATGCAAATATGTATTCATTGTTTATGATATGTTATATCTAGAATATATCATAGAAGATATTAAGGAAATATTCAGATTAAAACAACTATCTAATGAATATTATGATAAAATATTCTTTACTCAATCATGAATTCCGCACCCCCAAGAAAGGAATCCGTGTAGGGGAGTACACAAGGTTGAGGCGCTGATAAGCAGAAAGTATCCGCTAAAGTACGATGTTAGTAGTGACCAGAAAACATGATAAAAATAATTTGGTTCATAATAATCTAATAAGAATTTAATCAATTATGAATATGATAGGAAGGAATAATTGAAATAAAAACCTGCATGAATAATAAACAATGAATACATATTTGCATGATGAAATGATAAGAAGCTATGAAACTTTAATCTTATATATACTTAAAAATATAAAAATAGTTGACGTAAAAAGAATTATATGGGGAAAATCATTTAATGATGAATTAAAAGATATATTAAACCAAGAATGGTATGAAATAGACCTACAAGATTTAGAACTAGAAAGAATAGATATATATGATTTAGAAATAGATTCAGATTAAAATGAACTATGAATATTTAAAATATTGGATAGAAGCTATGGAAGATATAAAACTATTAGAACAATTAATGGAGGAAAATTTATACAAATACCAAAGAACCCAAGATATATTATATCTAGAATATATCATAGAAGATATTAAGGAAATATTCCGCACCCCCAAGAAATTAAATATTATTTTTTGTTCTAAAGATTCTTCATCTTGACGTTCTTATATATTTATTATTTGTATATCTGCTTCAGTCATTTTTTATATTATAGAATTCATTATCTGATTCTAATTCTATATCATTATCATTATCAATTTCATTTTCTGATATTTCATATATACTATCTTCACTTTCTAAATCATAATCTACATATTCTATTTGTGTATACTCAATGACTTTATTAGAGATGGTTTTATGTCGTTCCAGCCAACCTCTCCCTAAGTCCATCATTCACACAAGCAAGATACCACTACGGATTTCAATTTCAAGGATATCATAACCTTCTTCTGAATTTGAAGGTTCTAAGTTAATGACCCTCTTAACAATGTTCAAGGTCATATTTCATCACACATACACATACATGACAAAAGTTCTTTGGCCTACAAAGTCAAGAATTCATATTCACATTCTTCATGTCTTAAGTAGAGGGACATAGGTCTACCAAAACAAGACACACTTCATAATCATCTTATCACATGTACAATAACATTCAAGCAGGACATAGAGACAATTAAGTATGCTACTAGTCATCCTGTCCACTTCAATAGAAACATCAACATAGTTCATCATAAGACTCACATAGTCAACTAGGAAGAATTACAACTTCAACATCAAGTATAAACATATAAAGAGATCATCATAGTTTACTATAGCCATATATCATCAACTATAAGAACGCATGCATTGACTTCACATATACGCATAAGCCATATAAGCCTTCAGAATCATCACCTATACAAGCTATGATATGATAAGATAACTATTTAGAAAATAATGCCGACAAGGTCACATTCTTCACAATTATAACACATAAGAACCGCCATCATAGGTGGACCATACCAATAAACACAATTCAATACCTATACTACACAAGATAGAAGAGATTAGGTCTTCTTACCACCATTCCATCACCAATACCTCCAATCCTTAGCCATTTCAACGAATTCAATTCACAAAGGCTCTTACCAATAGCCATACACACCAATCTAAACCAATAATCAAACCATACCATGATCCAATATGATAAAATATAAAAATCATCAAATTAAGGCATCCTATATACAATTCTAACATGATCCTTACATAATCCAATAGTACAATGAAATCTAAACAAGAATTCAATAAAATAAGGCCATGATCAAATCACCCACATTTTAGCCAAAATTAGGATTTCATGAATTGCATGGGTTCACATGATTTTTGATCTAAAATCATTCAATTAACATCAATTATAACATTAATCATTGATTCAAATCATTTTATGCAAGAACCTATGGCTATAAGTCAAAATAGAAGATTTCATCTTTTGAGAAGTCTTGGAAAAACCTTTGAAGTTTGGCTCCTTGAAAAAAAAAGAGTTCAAGGATGAAACACCATACCTTGATTGATGATTAGCCACGAAATTGGTGAAGATTTGATGGATAAATCAAGATCCTAGCCTCAACCTTGCTCCAAGCTCCAAGCTCCAATGGAGTTCTAGAGGATTCTATTTGGGGTTTGGGGTTTGATTTTGGAATAATGAACTCAACCATAGGTTCTATACTTATAAAGTCACTTAAAATACCTAATAAGACCTTAATTAACCACCCAATATATTTTTAGAATGCTAGGTGAATTAACCATATTGCCCTTTCCTTGGCCGAGAGTATGGAGGAAATTGCAGACCCCCAATTGACGAGCCAATCTACGGGGCGTCGACCAGGCGACGGGTTGAACGGGAAACTTTCGTTTGGGACACATACTCATCAAATGGGGGCTTAAGCTCCCACACCTAAGTGTGGAGCAACGCCCCCCATTGACTGACCGTTCCTTGGACGACGGGGCGTCATTTGAGAAGGCGTAGATGGAGACTGCGTTGGGCAGTTTTTAGCCAAAGGTTGGGTCCTTTTCAAGGACACTTAGGGTGGTCCTTGGGGAGCCACGCCTGGACGTTTCCATACTAAATACATATGGCTAGGAACCTTTCCCTCCATTTGAACTCAAACTAACACGTAAAACATGCAAAGGCACACTAGAGCACACAAGCACGTCTCAAGGCTAACTTTCAAACGTCTTGGACGTTTGACCTCCAAACCTTTCCAAACTCAACAGACTTCCTCAAAATACTATAATTAGCCATTTTAAGACCTTATCAAATGATGACGCACATGCTAGGATCTAGCTTCACGTAGTTTGCTTTTTAGGGTGTTACAACATCGGTACATTCCACCACCCTTACTCCGGAACAAGCTCATAATCTGTGTTCTCCTCCACAAATCCGTACCCATAACTACCAACGCCCCACTTCCCAAACTCCCAACCCTCCAAACAACCTAATACATCCTACACCACATCCAAATTCACATCCCTTTTCACCCGTCACCAGAGAATCTTTCTTTTGTGGCCAACCAACTCCAATACCAAACTCCATTTCAAAATGATTCAAATGCATATTTTCATAAAACCTACACATCACATCCAATAATGCACCACAAATTCCCTACCAAGACTACCAATAACAAAATCCTCTCTATGATGAAATTCATGAGGAGTCAACAATGATATGTTTTGGGAGAATGGAGGTAGGGATGGAAATGGAGTACAAAAGTAATAAGTAAGACCTTGATACTTGAGGTGGGACCAAGTAAGGGGAGATCAAGAATATGGGAATACAAGAGATATGATGGGAATAGAGGAGATAGGATGGGATATAGAGGTGATAGGATGGGAAATAGAGGAAATAGGTTTCGGGAGAGGAATGATCAAGATAGGGGCTTGAACACTATCAAGGTCACTCTTCCAAGGTTTCAAGGAAGTAGTAACCCCGACGAGTTCTTGGAATGGAAAATTCAAAGTGAGCGGATCTTTCTCACAAATAATATCTCAGAAACTTTGAAGGCGAAGTATGCTCTCACATAATTTGAGGGGTACGCATCAACTTGGTGAGAGTCCAAAAGGAGGGAAAAGGAAAGCCATCATAACTATAAGTTACCTACTTGGAAAGAGTTGATTACACTTATGGAGTTGAGATACTTGACTCCAAACTACTACCAAGTGGGTCTTAAGAAGGTTTATATGTTGAGGCAAGGTACCAAAAGTGTTGAAGAATATTATGATGAGTTCAACAACTTGCGAATGAAGTCTAAAATCAAAGAATATGGAATGTACACTAATACGGTTTGTGAAAACTTGAGGTATGATATCTTGAAGCCCTTGAAGCTTAAGTACTATAAGACTGTTGAAGCGACTTTCCATGATGCCTCAAAGGTAGAATCAAATTTGAAAGAAGCAAATTCGTACAAGGCCAAAAGTTCTTTAACTCTCACATGGAGCAAAGGTCCAGATATTTCGAAGACGACATCCAGGGAACAACCTAAAGGTGGAGGTCAAGCAAACCAAGTCAAGATGGATTACAAATTCAAGGCAAATGAGCAACCACAACAAGGTAACTATGTTAAACCTAAGTTTCCTTGACCCTCTACAATTAAATGCTTTAAATGTAAAGGGAGGGGACATGTTGCTAGTGAGTGTCCAAATAGGAGAACAATTGTTGCTCTTCGTGATGGATATAATACTGAACATGAAAATCAGGGAGGATAAAAAAATGAGGGAGAGGGAGATAGGGGAAAAGGATAGTAAGGTTCTTCGGGGGATGAAGAAGAAATGTTGGACGAGAGGGTGACTTTCTCTTGCTTCATGGAGAAGGGAAAGTCTTAGATTGATGATGATGAAGACTTGAACATGAATGCCAATCTTTCATGTGTTGTGAGAAGAATTGTGGGAGCCCTTGCAAAAGAAGAACTTGACCAAAGGGAGAACCTATTTCATGCTAGGTGCAAAATCTAACATAAAGTGTCTTCCTTAATCATTTATAGTGGAAGTTGCACCAATGTGGTGAGTAGTTCCTTGGAGGAGCGTATGAAATACAAATAAGCAAGCACCCAAATTCTTTTAAGCTACAATGTTTCAATGACAGTGGAAAGGTGAAGGTCCTCAAACAAGCAAGTATTCGGCTTAGTGTGCGAATGTACAATGAGGAATTGGTTTGTGATGTGGTTCCCATGTTGGCATGTCACCTACTGTTGGGGAGACCTGTGCAATTTGATAGAAATGTTGTGCACCAAAGTAGATCCAACAAATACACTTTCGTGATTGAAGGTAAAAATTATGTGCTTGCACCTATCACTCCATATAAAGCGAGTGAGGACTATCGGGCTATGAAGGATCTTCAGGAGATAATAAAAACCGAGGTGGAAAAAGGTGAAGGCAAAAGTTCCAGCATTGTTCTAAAGGAGGGGAGTGACTTGTCTAAAAATAAGAAGAACATGTGCATGATAGCAAAGCCAAGCAAGTGTTAAAAGAGTGATGATGAGGGATGCTTTCTAGTGTGCCTTGTCAACATCAACCTTTTGTTATATGATAAAAAACATACTAGCACATTGCCTAGTATTATTTCTTCTCTATTGCAGGGATATGATGAGCTATTTCCAGATGAGATGCCTGCTGGATTACAATCCTTGAGGGAATCGTGCACCAAATAGATTTTATATTGGGTTCAAAAATACCCAATTGTCCAACTTATAGGAGTAACCCGGCAGAAACCAAAGAGCTATCAAGGCAAGTGGAAGAGTTTCTTGAGAAGGCGTTGATAAAAAAAAACCTAAGTCCTTGTGTCATACCAGTAATTCTTGTTCCAAAAAAAGATGGCACTTGGAGAATGTGTATTCATTGTAGAGTCGTAAATAAGATCACGATGAATTATCAACATCCCATTCCTCAACTTGATTATATACTTGATGAGCTATGTGGTTCTATTGTTTTCTCCAAGATTGACCTTCGAAGTTGGTATCATCAAATTTGTATGAAACCGGGTGATGAGTGAAAGACGGACTTCAAGACAAAGTTTGGGTTGTATGAATGGCTTGTGATGCCATTTGGATTGACAAATTCCCCAAGCACTTTCATGAGATTGATGAACCATGTTCTTAAACCTATCATGAACAAGTTTGTTGTGGTGTATTTTGATGACATACTTGTGTATAGGAAGACAATGGAGGAACATGTATTCTATTTGAAACAAATGTTTAATGTTCTGCTATGAGAGTGTCTATTTCCTAAATTCAAGAAATGTTCATTTGGTGTTGATAAAGTTGTGTTTTTGGGTTTTGTGGTTAGTGCTTATTGGATTCAGGTCGATGAAGAGAAGGTAGAGTCCATCAAGACTTAGCGGACCCCAATCAGTACAACCGAAGTAGGAAGTTTTCATGGTTTAGCAAGTTGTTATCGGTGATTTGTGAAGGGTTTTAGTTTAATTGCTGATCCTTTGACATACCTGAACAAGAAAGATGTACCTTTTGTATGGGGTGAGGAGCAGGAGAAGTCTTTTCAAGCCTTGAAATTTATGTTGAGTTTGGCACCTTTGTTCCAACTACCCAACTTTGATTAGGCCTTTGAAATTGAATGTGATGCTTCAGGTGTTGGTATAGGTTGTATGTTGATGCAAGAAGGAAAACCGTCAACTTTCTTTAGTGAAAAGTTAAAAGGAGCTATGCTTGAGTACTCAACTTATGATAAGGAATTGTATGAACTTGTGTGAGTATTGGCTCATTGGCAGCACTACTTGTGGCATAATGAGTCGTGATAAGGACCGATCATGAGTCCGTGAAGCATCTTAAGGTACAATCCAAGTTGAACCAATGACATGCTAAGTGGGTTGAATTCATTGAAATATTTCCATATGTGATCAATTACAAGCAAGGCAAGGAGAATGTGGTGGTGGATGCTCTATCAAGAGGTTTGTATTGGTTAATACCTTGGTTTCTAGAATGATGGGGTTTGAAAGCTTAAATGGATTCTATTCTATGGATTTCGACTTCAAAGATACCTTTGATAATGTTTTTCAAGGGAAGCGAGTTTATTGGTACCAATTGGTTGATGGTTTTTTGTTCAAAGATGGCTGAGCATGTGTGCCCATGAGCTCATGGAGAGAGTTATTTGTCAAAGAGGCTTATAGTGGTGGTTTGATGGGACATTTTGGGGTACCAAAAACACTTCATATTCTTAAGGAGCAGTTCTTTTGGCCCAAGATGAAGCATGATGTGGAGAGGATTTGTGGACAATGTCTATAATGCAAGCAAGCCAAATCCACAACTAGTCCCGGATACGCTCAAATTACACTTCCTTAGAGAAGTATAAGCGATCGTATCAAGTAAAGAACCCAACAAGTAGGTTGGGGTCTAACCCACGAGGAAAATAGTTTAGACTTAACTTAAATGTACAATTACGTCTATTTAGTCAAGTCCTTTCCAAAAACAGGTAATTAAAGAGGGGGGGGGGGTTGTGAAACAAAAGTGTTTAATTATTTCTAAGTAAAACAAGTAGCAAGAGTGAATCTTTAGTGTTTATCAAGCTGTGAGAGAAACTAGGGTGTAAATGTTCCCCATAGGTTCATAACGCGGTAATCCTAGCTATAACAATTCATCCCTAGTGTATTGCATGCAAAGTGATAAGTTAGGTATCTCTAAATCCTTGGTCCGGCATTTAAAGAGTTTCACTTGTAACTTGGTCCAGCTACGTGTGTCTACGTTACTAACCCTTACCTTTACTTCATATTAATCATAATATTTGATGTATGACTTAGTTATTACTTTGCACCAATCGAAACTAGCCTATTAGATAGTATCCTACTAAATCTATGTTGATAATTCTTTTCCTATTAACTACCCCCTTGGTCCGGCAAGTAGAGATAGGGTGATTTCCAACGCGTGCACTCGTTAAAAAGACTTCTAATCGAAAGAATTATAAATGCATGCAATAACCTATTCGAGAATTGTTATTAAGCTAGTTTTACCTTGTTAATCACCCATGGTTCCCACAATCCTAGTTGTGGATTTAGTTACCCATATATAGAAGAACATAATTCATGGTTGATAAACAATAAATCATGAACTTACTTTGACAAATTCGAAGAAAATCCAGAAATTCAACTTGAAATCACAAAATTCACTTGAAAACCAAATCCGGAAATTTGAATTAATGCCAAGTTTGCAAAAACAAATCTCCAAGAACAAAACTAAGAACATAATAAAAGAATCCAACCCCAAAAAGGAGGGTTTTCACCCTATTTATAAAAACATTGTCCTAAAATAAAAGGAAAATAAATAAGGAAAGTTTGTCCAAAAACGCGGCTTCATCGACGACCCCCACAGATGGTCTATCGATCAAACGATGGACCGTCGACTGCCTCCATAAGTCCATACTTAGCATTTTTCTTCAGACTTCACTTTGTATCTTCTCTGATCCAATCGACGGACCAACAGCACGATCCGTCGATGCTTCTCGTCGTTCCATACTTAGGTTTTCTTCAACATCGCGTACTGGGACATTCTTTGATCAGATTGACGATTCAACAGGACGGTCCATCAATCAATCGACGGACCATCAATCCTTCCATAGCCCCACACTTAGTCAGAATTCCCCCAAGTTGCTTCCAGATGCCTGGACTTCAAGTCAACGGTCACCATCTACGGTTCGTCGATGGAACAACTGCCCGTCGATGCCCTCCGTGGGTCACCTCTACACTAACTCCTCACAGCCTTCTCCTGTTTTGGTTTTGGACAACTTTCCTGCAAAAAAAAAGATAAAAACATATTAAAATTACTACAAAAAGGCTCTAGACACACACCAATCTTAAGGAAAAAGCATTGAAAGTACCATAAAACCACGGTACATCAACACCCTCAACTTAAATTCGTTGTTTGTCCTCAAGCGACACACTATGACTCTACACAACACTTTGTACACAAGTATCCTCTTTTAAGCTTTTGCAATCACATGGGGATCAATCCCAACTTTTTTGTTGCTTTTGTGCGTGTTTCTTCTCTTAGGCTTGATAGGCTTACTCATGTGGATCAGACCATGACACAGACTCACCATGCACCGACACCTCTACTCTTTTATCTCTCGCCAAGGTACAAACTTTCCAATATTGCAACTAGTGCCCTCACTTCAAAAGATATCCTCCTTTTTTGCACAGTTATATTAACTTTGAGTATAAGGATCATTATTCAATACTCACACTCAAAACAAATTCACATCTAGTTGGTACTCATCGCCATAGACTTGCCCTTATTTTCACTGCTTAAGTTCACCATATTAGACTCTAAGAATCACGATAGGACTTTCTTAGCTTGTAACGTAGGCTCAGGGTCAGGTATGGTACATATAGATACATTTTAGTGACTTGCTGACCTCCTTGACATTACGAATAAGCGTCGTACCTCTTTCATTATCTATTATGCCATATTTTCTCTTTTCTTATCATCTTTGCCTTTTTCTCTCTTTTCTTTCTCTTTTGTAGAAGTGACTCTTACTTCTTTTTGTTCAACACTCTTTTTCTCATTGTTTAATCTCTTTCTTTATTTTTCTTTCTTTAGTCAATTGAAAATTTTTGACTGAGTCACTTCTCTTGTTCACTGTTTCTTTTATTTTCCACATTTTTCTTTTCATACCCACTTTTCGGGACATCACTTATGATACCCACCCTCAACTTATGGCTTTGCCATGAGTCAAGTTACACAATACCCAAGGTTGGGTCAGGGCCAAAACGAGGTCAGTTTCTGCATTAGCTACCCTCAACTTATGCTTTTGGCCTAAGTTGAGGTGCACATGTCCAAGGAGGGACCAGGGCCAACACATTATACCCAGGGAACAGGAGTTGGTGAAGAAAAGAAAGGTCTATTATAAGCTTGGATAAAAAAGGGATAACAATTTAATTTGGTTGTCTTTGTTTTAGGCTAGATATTTGCTAATTAGAACAAGGGCCTATGATCCTTTCTTAAATGTCTAACATAGCTTCCTTTTGCAAGACTAACCGGGAAAGTTCTAGCTAGATACGAACAGTAGAACAATCAAATTTCCTCACACTCTCTTGACACCTCGTTACCCTATCAGATTATCGAACACCTAGTTTGAGTGTTAGATTGAGGGCCATGCAGTGGTGCATCTCTATGTCATGATTAGAGCCAACACATTCAACTTCTTTACACCTATTCATGCAAGCATTTTCTTAGAACGGGATATCATTTAGGTTTAGCCATCATGCTTCATATTTCACTTTCATACTGCGTACAAGTTACGACATGCCAGTTCAACAATAAAATAAACAGTCTCTTAGGGCAAAAGAACACAGGCAAGAAAATCCCTAAGAAAGGATCGTGAGTTGGGCTACTCAAACTTCACCCTATCACTTACTTTCCATTTAGCCTACCCCCAACAAAAAAAAGCATGAAATTGCCCTCAATGCATAAGAATACAAAGATAAGATGGTAGGTGAAGCAAACCTAAGGCGCTTAGCATCGAAGATCAACAAGCAGGGGGTTCGATTTCTCGGAACCCGCACCCTCAGTAGTAGGGACACCCTCAGTAGTGACCTCAGCAATATCTGTACCCTCAGTGGTGCTCCTCTCAACAGCCTCTAATCTGGAACTAGATGCCCCAGCAGCCAACTCTCGATCCCTCATCTGACGGGCCTCCTCACCGACCAAAGAGGCTCTTCTCGCAGCCTCCATATCCGTCTGATCCTTCTACCTAGCACGAGCATCCTCATTCTCACTGGTCCAGCTGGAACGGTGCCTCTTGGCACGCTCACGTGGCTCAGGCGGTGGTGCAGTGGTGGTAGTGAATAGTGCAACAAGCACTGTGTCCTCTGCGAGCTCCACAGGTGCGCTATCAGGCTCAAGTCTTCTCATCTCAAGTATGCCATCCACGTCTGCCCGCAAACTCGCCACAACCTCCTGAAAAGTCATCAAATCAATAGTGGGGGTTGGGAAGGTTAGATCTCTCAACTCAAATGCATCGAGGCGCTGGTGGACCGCCTGAATCTTCCGCTCCGTCTACAGATCTACCCTCTTATCAATCCGGTCCTCAGCCTCGGCAATAGATCATTCCATCCAAGGATGGATATGGTGCAACAAGGTGGCCATCTGAGCCTCTAACTTCTGCACCCTAGCCTATCGGGACCAGTGTTACTGATGGACAAATAGACCGGAAGGAATTGGGTGCCCTACTAGTGCCAGGGGTAGACTCGACCGGGGTGGTATCCGTGGGTTTTGAAGCAGAATGATCAGCCCCTTGGGCTAACTCTACTGTATTCGCCAAGTTCTCACTTAGCGGCTGCAAATCAACTCGGGGCCCTCTTCGTGGTGCCGCCACATTGGCCTCATCCCTGATGAGCTACAGTCCCTGTCGGTGTACGGAGGACATTACGATGCCAAATGGGCACTCCAGCATCCCTGTATAACTGAAAAATCATGCACGCGAACGGGTAAGTGGTAGAGTCCTTAAAAGCCCTCTCATGTATAATGGAGATCAACAACTTCGCTAAGTCGATCTTCATCCCGGCTACCAGTGATTCTACCAAGACCGCTCTATCTTAAGTAAGTATATTATCTGCTGCCGTGGGGGATAGGCGGTGGTGGACTAACAATCAGAAAAATTTGGTTGCAAAAGTGAGGTTGGCTTTCTTGATAAGGCATCTGGGGTCGAACACCCACTCTGCTCCCTAACCGTCAATGGAGAGCTGCTGTGCAATCCACCTCTTGGTGGAATCTCTATGATCTCTACTCCGCTAAAACTGGCCACTCTTGACCACGTCCCACCTGTAATTGAATTCTGGGGTGAGGGGAACCCTCGCGGCATCACTGGAATCACCGTACAGGAAGCAACGGATGGAGGTAGAAAAAATATCCACCCGGCAGCCTCTAACTAAGACCTCTGTGAGTGGGTCATGTTTTGTGGGGTTTGACTGCCTATCCAAAGCACCTCGGAGAGTCGCCACGTATGATGCGTAGAACTCTCGTACAATATCCTCTCTATTCCCCCACACTCTTCGCCTCCACTCGAGCCTGTGGCGGGTAAATAAGTCATGCACCGCAGGGACTGTGTGCAGGCTACCTGTAAGAACTCCCTGCTCGACTGTCACCAACAGAGTCATTACAACCTATTCATTCAACACCTTGGCATCCCGGTAGACCTGGTACTGGCCATCTATGCACCACCGGTTGGGCTCATCAGAAACCGGTGCAGGGACCTAATGCTGGGGTGCCGGAGCAGACTCCGAACTCTGAGCCTCATCAGACGAGGCATGGCGGGCAGGCACATCCGGGAGAGTGGATCCATGTGATCCGGAACCGGAGGCAATGGCCTCATTCAACCTTGTAAAGTGGGCCGACTCTGAACCTGAAGCCTCCTAGGAGCTAGATGCTCTCTCAAAACCCGAGGCAGACCCAGACGGTGTGCCAGTCAGTGTGCGCTCCTTATCAGAATGGTAGGCAGTGACTACGCCAAGCGCCACCTTCTTGGGGGTGCCCCGAGTGTCTCTAGCAGCAGGTGTAGTGGTCCCGGTGCCAGGGGGCACATATTCTGGATCTTGCTCATCATATGACATGTCTATCAGCCACCAGAAAGGTGCCACAGACTTGGACCTACCCCTAGAATAGACGATGTCTTGTTCTAAGGCCACAATTACCTTAAAAGCACCTTGTTACTCTCAATGTAATCAAACTATACAAGAAAAATGATCTGAATAGAGCCTTGATACACAAGACCCAGGCCAATGCAGAATTGCAGAATTAGGGGACGGGCACTATCGACGGCCCGTGGATGAATCGACGGTCTGTCAATAGTGTTAGTCGGTGGACACTTAGGCATATTTAAAAAAATGTGCATTCTATAGAACTCTCAGTTAGAAATGACGCACGTGCAGAATTATTCAGAATTTCTCAGAAATCAAAGTTTCAGTGAGAAACGACGGACAAGCATAATGGCCCGTTGTTCAATCGATGGACCGTAATCCACTTTTGTCATTCTAAAGTTAAGCATTTTAGAATTTTAACCATCGACGGACCCCATCGACGGTCCGTCAATCAACAGACGGTCCGTAGATGGGGTCTCATATTATTGGTCAGAGACAGTTATCAGGGTTTTGTTTTAAACACACATTTTGACACTTTTAAGAAAATCAAAAGTTTACCCAACACATAATAAAAGTTATGAGACCAATTCGTCATCCTTAGGGCTTCAATTTCACCAATATCGATCATGGATTGTACGAGGATATCAAACCCTAAGTCAGAAAAACAACAATCATATTGAAATGACACATATTCCACCCCCAACCCATTCACTTTCTATTATTATAAGGGACATAAGAACCCAATTTTCATAATTTTAACATGCAATTTTGTCCCTAAGTCAAGACCCACATACAAAATCTTTGTTTCCAAAAGCAAATGAACGAGAATTCATTAAGCAAAAGGAAATGAAATACATGTAAACTGTAGTGGAGTGAATGAGTGGGTGATTTTGCAACAACCAACCTACGTGCCACCTTCGATAACCGACTAGAGAAACAATAGAGTTGGAGGAGAAACTAGGGAGGTTAGGCTTTTGGGATTTCAGGGAGTTTAGGAGGTTTGGGATTTTGATGAATCTGGAAGGGAGTGATTGTGGGAGTTAATGGAAAAATAAGGGAATAAGGGGAGGGAAACGGTTGGGAGGGAATTCGAAAAGATGTGTGTGTGTGTGGGGGGGGTAACTGAATAGTTTTTTTTATATAGCCGGTCGGGTCTGGTCGGGTCTGGTCACTGGTTTTTGTGATGTAACGATACCTCGTCGACGGTCCGTAAGTCAATCGATGGATCGCCGACTGGACCGTCAATTGTGCTCAGATTTAGACAAAAGTTTAAGTCATAACTGGGATCTACAAACACCGTTGACGGTCCATCGATTGAACGACGGCCCGTAGGTTGGTCCATAGATCTGTGCACCAGACCAATTTCTGCAGAATTCTTGTTGTTTGGTCCCTGCACATTGAGTACCCATTAAGCCATTCTTTTTGTGTTTCTTCTGGACACTTTTGAGACACGAACCCTAAACTACTATCTAGCCAAAACACTAGAAAAATAACACATGACTGTGAATAAAACAAAAATGAAACAAAAGAATGCGAATATTCCTAAAATGAAAAGAAAAAAAACTATTGTTGGATAGAGGAAACACCTTGGGTTGTCTCCCTAGAAGCGCTTGATTTAACGTCGCGGCACGACGCATGATCCTTGATTTCTCAGACTTCATCAAGGTAAAATGCCTCAACCACTTCATGAACATTCTCCGCATTCCCTAGGTAGTTCTTAATACTTTGCCTATTGATCGTGAACCTTGCACCCTATTTGTTCTCTAACTCAACCGCTCCATGTGAGAATACCTTAGTAATAAGGAATGGCCCAGTCCACTTGGACTTGAGTTTGCCCGGAAACAAGCGTAGCCTAGAGCTGAATAGAAGCACCAAGTCCCCAACCGCAAATTCTCACTTCTCAATCTTTTAGTCATGGTACTTCTTCATCTTCTCTTTATAGATGACTGAACTTTGATATGAATTTAGGCGAAACTCATCAAGCTCATTTAACCAGTTAAGTCTCTGTTCCACTGCTTCATGCCAATCCATCATCAGTTTCTTTATCGCCCAAATGGCCTTGTGCTCTAACTCAACTGGCAAGTGACAAGCCTTACCATATACAAGTTGGTATGGATACATACCTATGGGGGTCTTGTAGGCAGTCCGGTAGGCCCAAAGAGCATCATCAAGCCTCCTTGACCAATCTGTTTTTATTAACATTCAACATTTTCAATAGGATCTGCTTGATTTCTCTATTGAACACCTCAACTTGCCCACTAGTCTGTGGATGGTAGGGAGTGGCTACATTGTGGAGAACCCCATATTTCTCCAATAGACCTTGGAACAACTTGTTGAAAAAGTGAGATCCCCCATAACTAATAATGGCCCTAGGTGTACCAAATCTTGAGAAGATGTTCTTTTTCAAGAACGCGGTGACACTCTTCCCTTCATTTTTGGCAAGTGCTATGGCTTCCACCCATTTTGACACATAATCCACGCCACAAGAATATATTTTATCCCATGAGATCTCACAAACGGGACCATAAAATCTATGCCCCATACATCAAACAACTCAATCACTAGAATGGGGTTTAAAGGGAGCTCTTGCCTCTTTGAAATTCCTCCATCTCTTTGGCACCTATCACATGACTTGGCGAACTCATGAGTATCTTGGTGAATGGTTGGCGAATAGTACCCACATTTCAAAATCTTATGGGCAGTCCGGATACCACTATGATGTCGACCCACAGGCGAGGAGTGGCATGCCTCCAAAACACTTAGCATCTCAACTTCCGGCACGCATAGGCGATAAGCCCATCGGCACAACTCCGGTATAAGTAAGGCTCATCCCAATAGAACTTTTTCACATCATGCATGAACTTTTTCATCTAATGGAAAGACAAGTCTGATGGGACTATATCACTAGCCAGATAATTCGCAAAATCGGCGAACCATGGAATAAAGTCATGAGAGTCGGCCAATACATGCTCATCAGAGAAGGTATCATCAATTTCTGCCTTTTCACCCAAATCCCGCATAGCTTAATCCTCTAACCTGGACAAATGATTGGCAACTCGATTTTCAGTCCCTTTTCTATCTTTCACCTCAAAATCAAACTCTTGCAATAGTAGCACCCATCTAATTAACCTTTGTTTTGCACCCTTCTTTTCCATCAAATACCTCAAAGCAGAGTGGTCATTATGCACTATAACTCTCATGCCAAGCAAATAAGAGCGAAATTTTTCGAAAGCAAATACCACCGCAAGGAGCTCTTGTTCAGTCACATTGTAGTTCTTTCGTTCTTTATTTAGGGCCTTACTAGCATAATCGATGGGGTGAAGGATTTTATCCCTTCTTTGTCCCAATACCACACCAAGAGCAACCCCGCTAGCATCACACATCACCTTAAATGGCTTACTCCAATCTAGGGAAATAATTATGGGCGCAGACACCAAATTCTCCTTCAACTATCCAAATGCCTTTAGACAGGATTCATCAAAATAGAATTTACATTCCTTCTCAAGTAAATTGCACAGAGGATGTGAAATTTTTGAGAAATCCTTAATAAACCGCCGGTAGAAGCCCGCATGCCCAAGAAAACTTCACACACCTTTTACGGAGATGGGTGGAGAAAGTCTCTCTATAACCTCGACTTTTGCTCGATCAACCTCTATCCCTTTCTCTGAGATGCGATGGCACAAAATTATACCTTCTTTCAGCATGAAGTGACAGTTTTCCCAGTTTAGCACAAGATTGCAATTTTCACATCTTTTGAGAACCTCGGCCAAGTGACTCAAACACCGATCAAAGGAGTCACCAACAACTGAAAAATCATCCATGAACACCTCAATAGTGTCCTCCACCATATCGGAGAATATTGACATCATAACTAGTCGGTGCATTACACAACCCAAAAGGCATCCTCTTGAATACGAACGTCCCATAGGGGCAAGTAAAGGTGGTTTTCTCTTGATCCTCCGGTGCAATAGAGATTTGATTGTATTCCAAATAACCATCAAGAAAACAGTACCATCCTTTTCCTGTGAGTCTATCTAACATCTGATCCATGAAGGGCATAGGAAAATGGTCCTTCTTAGTCCATGCATTCAATTTCTGGTAATCCATACAAACTCTCCATCCGGGCACCGGCCTCATTGGAACAAGCTCATTATTCTCATTAGGAACCACTGTCATTCCCCCTTTTTTAGGCACACACTGAACAGGGCATACCCAACTACTATCTGCGATAGGATATACCGGGATCGGCATGAGTTAGATTTTGTGTGAACAAATACCGGGAGGAATAACAATAAGGTCCATAATAGTCCAACCAATGGCTCGTTTGAACCTCTTCAAAACATCCACCAAACACTCTACTTGATGCACATTTAAATCCGATGCAATGATTACCGGCAAAGTGTCATCTCTTCCCAAGAATACATACTTCTGATGAGGTGGTAGAGCCTTAAGGTCTAATTTTGGGGCCTCCTCAATAGATGGTTTCGCGGGTGGAGACTCGTTATGCTTCATATCTAACTCTAATTTCTTTCGTTTGAACCAAAATTCACCTCAATCAAGTGCCGCAACCAAAGACCCATACACTTCGATACCATACTCTCAAAATTCATGATCACTGCCGCTAGTGCCTCAACACAGGCGCTCTTAAATTTGCACCTCAGATGTTCTCACAACCTTGTAAGATATAGCAGATACCGTTTTGAGCTCACCACTCTGCTTCATGGACCTACAAATATTGAATGTTGCTTCTTCATTGTTCAATCTAAACTTCATCTGCCCTTTCTTCATATCAACCAAAGCGCGACCAGTAGCAAGGAACGGTACATGGAATAGTGAAAGCGCCGAGATCTTCTTTCTTTTGCACAAGAGACCTTGTAGCAATGGCACTACAATGCTGCATTCGGTCATCATCCTCAAAACTTACTGATCTCCTCTTTGTGACCATATCTTTCATAAACTTGGCATAACTGGGCATTTGTTATAGAGCTTCTATCAAAGTGACATTGATGGAAAGATGTTTCAACATAGTGATAAAATGCTGGTATTTAACATCCTCAGTCTTCTTAACCAATCTTTGCGGGAATGGTGGTGGTGGTCTATGAATGGGTGTCACCTTTTGGGATATCTCTGCTTCTTTCACTGCTTTGTCTACTATGTCACCACTAGCTTCCACTACTTCATCATATTTTCTCACCTCATCTTCTACTACAGACGGCATAGGTGGATCAATGGTTTGATTACCTCTCGAGTAGTGACTACCATGCAATGCCCATCATTTTTTGGATTTTGAATGGTATTGCTAGGAAGAGTGCCCGGTTGACGTGGGTTTACAATAGTAGACAATTGGGTCATTTGCAACTCAAGATGCTTGATTGAGACTGCATGTGCATCCAGCTTTTGCCCGATATTAGCCGAATCACCTCTTAACTCCTTGGCATGCTCTTCACTAGCATCAAACCTCATCATCATCTTTTGCAACATATCTTCAACTCGCGCCAAACTACCTCCACCATCCCTAGGAGAAACTTCCCGAATTTGAGGTGGAACATAGGGCCCACTTCGATCATTTCTGTTACCATAGTAACCCCAGTTGAAGTTGTTGTCGCGATTGTAGTTTCCATCTCAAACATAATAGCCCTCTCTGTTGTAATTTCCATAGTTTCGACTTTGATTTCCTTGACCTTGGCGCCGATTCTCCTGATTGGATCCTTGGGCATTCGGTCGGAAGCCCCCCGTTTGCTCATTTACTACATAAGAATCCTTTTCATAGTAGTAGTCATCCACTGGCGGTGGTGGTTTAGTCAAATAATTCACCGCATTTACTTTATCTGCACCTCTAGTGACATGTTTCAATACCAACCCGAGCTCAGTTCTCATTTGAGCCATCTCTTCACGAATCTCATCTGCAGCCGGTTGTGTGTAGCTGGCACTGCAAAGGTGTTTCTCCCAGTGTCCGACTTCCTATTGCTCCAACCCTTATTGTTGTGAGAGATTTTCTCCAACTTCTATATGATCTCTGAATATGTGCACTTACCAGAAGAACCACCCGCAATGGTATCAAGCACTGCCTTATTATTATCATCTTGCCCCCGATAGAAGTATTCTTTCAATAACTCAACATCAATGCTGTGGTTTGGGACACTTCTCACGAATGCGGTGAATCTATCCCAAGAGCTACTCATCGACTCCTCAGGCAATGCCACAAAGTTGTTCACTCTATCTTTGTGGTTGAGCTTTTTAGACACTGGGTAGTACCGTGCTAAGAACACATCCCTCAACTGGTCCCAAGTATAGATCGAATTATAGGGCATCTCAGTAAACCACATTGCAGCCTCTCCCATCAGTGAGAGAGGGAACACTCTTAACCAGATGACGTCCATGTCCAAGTCTGGCCTCCCTACACAACTCTTGCACACCGACCTCAGTTTAGCGATGTAAGCATGTGGATCATCAGATGGTAGCCCCGAAAACAAACCTCTGGCGGTGAGCATCTGCATCAAGCTACTAGTTACCACGAATGTGTGACCCTACGGTAGAGGAGGTAGGAAAAGAGTTCCATCAGAATCAGTGATGTTAATGTTGCCCCTATAGAACTCTTGAGGGCATGGGACGGGAGGTTGTGAACATCAACCGGTAGTGGAAGCTAATGGTTGATCCCATCACCTAGATTTGCGGGATTCTGTTGTTCATTCATTCTGTGGAGTGTCCGGTTAAGTTCAGGATCGAATGGAAGTGTTGGTTCTCCTCGGCTCCGTATACTTGACATACACTAGAGCTAGACCTGAGACAAACAAAAACAAAAGAAAAAAATTAAAATTAAGAAATTGTTCACTAAAATTCAGTAATTGTTACTAAAGTTAATTTAAAAGCCACTTTCCCCTGCAGCCGCGCCAAAATTTGATACACTCAAACTACACTTCCTTAAAGAAGTATAAGCGGTCGTATCGAGCAAAGAACCCAACAAGTTGGTTGGGGTCGATCCCACAAGGAAAATAGTTTAGACTTAACTTCAATATACAATTACATCTATTTTAGTCAAGTCCTTTACGAAAACAGGTAATTAAAGGGGGGGGGGGTTGTGAAACAAAAGTGTTTAATTATTTCTAAGTAAAACAAGTAGCAAGAGTGAATCTTTAGTGTTTATCAAGTTGTGAGAGAAACTAGGGAGTAAGTGTTCCCTATAGGTTCATAACGCGGTAATCCTAGCTATAAAAATTCTTCCCTAGTGTTTTGCATGCAAAGTGATAAGTTAGGTATCTCTAAATCCTTGGTCTGACATTTAAAGAGTTTCACTCATACCTTGGTTCGGATACGTGTGTCTACGTTACTAACCCTTACCTTTACTTTATATTAAGCATCATATTTGATGTATGACTTAGTTATTACTTCGCACCAATCGAAACTAGCCTATCAAATAGTATCCCACTAAGTCTATGTTTATAATTCTTTTCCAATTAACTTCCCCATTGGTCCGGCAAGTAGATATAGGGCGAGTAATAACCCGTGCACTCGTTAAAATGACTTCTAAGCGAAAACATTATCAATGCATGCAATAACCTATTCGAGAATTGTTATTAAGCTAGTTTTACCTTGTTAATCACCCATGGTTTCCACAACCCTAGTTGTGGATTTAGTTACCCATGCATAGAAGAACACAATTCATGGTTGATAAATAATAAATCATGAACTTACTTTGACAAATTCAAAGAAAATCTAGAAATTCAACTTGAAATCACAAAATTCACTTGAAAACTAAATCCGGAAATTTGAATTAATGCCAAGTTTGCAAAAACAAATCTCCAAGAACAAAACTAAGAAAATAATAAAAGAATCCAACCCCAAAAAGGAGGCTTTGCACCTTATTTATAAAAACATTGTCCTAAAATAAAAGGAAAACAAATAAGGAAAGTTTGACCAAAAACGCAGCTTAAATCGACGACCCCCACAAACTGTCCGTCGATCAAACGACAGACCGTCGACTGCCTCCGTAAGTCCAGACTTAGCATTTTTCTTCAGCCTTCACTTTGCATCTTCTCTGATCAAATCGACGGACCAACAACACGGTCCGTCAATTCACCTACGGTCCATCGATGCTTCTTGTTGTTCCATACTTAGATTTTCTTCAACATCGGGTACAGGGACATTCTCTGATCAAATCGACAATTCAACAGGACTATCCGTCAATCAATCGACAGACCGTCAATCTTTCCATAGCCCCACAGTTAGTCAGAATTCCCCGAGTTGCTTCCAGATGCCTGAACTTCCAATCGACAGTCACCATCTATGGTCCGTCGATGGCCTCCGTCGGTCACCTCTGCACTAAATCCTCACAGCCTTCTGCGTTTTGGTTTTGGACAACTTTCCTACAAAACAAAGATAAAAACATATTAAAATTACTACAAAAAGGCTCTAAACACACACCAATCTTAAGGAAAAAGCATTGAAAGTACCGTAAAACCATGGTACATCGGTCCCCAAGGTAAGTATACTCCTCTTCCTACTCCTAATGGTCTATGGATGGATATTTATATGGACTTTTTGTTGGGACTGCCGAGGACTAAAATAGGACATGATAGTATATTTGTGGTAGTGGGTAGATTTTCTAAGATGCCTCATTATATTCCATGCCATAAATGTGATGATGCATCCCATGTAACATCTTTGTTTGTTATTAATGTGCTTAAATTGCATGGAGTCCCTTAAACCATTGTTAGTGATAGGGATTCCAAGTTTCTTAGTCATTCTTGGAAGAGTCTATGGGGTAAACTTAGTACCAAAATTCTGTTCTCTACTTCTTGCCATCCTCAAATGGATGGACAAACCGAAGTAGTCAACCAGACTCTTGGAACCATGCTTCGATGCATGATTAGAGGAACCCCAACTACTTGGGAAGACCGTTTACCCTTTATTGAATTTGCATATAATCGGTCTTTCTCTCCTCTATTGGAATTTCACCATTTGAGAAATGCTATAGTTTTAAACCTTTGTTTCCATTAACCATGTTTCCTTTGTCTAGCGATGTTGTCGTGAGCTTAGATGCGAAGAAAACGGCAAAAGAGATGATGAACATTCATTTCAAGGTCAAAGAGTCCATTGAAAAGAACAATTCAAAGGTGGTCATTCGAAAGAATTGAGGGAGAAAGGAAGTGATCTTCAATCAAGATAATTTGGTTGGGTTCATTTCCAAAATGAGAGGTTTCTACAACTAAGAAAATCAAAGCTAAGTACAAGAGGGGATGGACCCATCAAATAAGTCAAGCGAATCAATGACAATGCTTACATGATTGACCTACCAAGTGAGTATAATGTTCATAATGTTTTCAATGTTAATGATTTATCTCCTTGTGTTGTAGGAGACCGTTGTTTCGAGGATGAATCATTTTCAAGAAGGGGAGGATAATAACATGGGAAGCATGGATGACAATAACATGAGTGACATGTACCCCTAAAGACCATTCACACAGAGTCAAGCAAAGGATCTCCAAGGCCCACAAGCAATGTTCATGAAAAGGAAAGCATTAGAAGATATTAAAGGTCACCAAAGAAGGACATACAATGTGTTTATGTTACATCAAAATGAGAAGGAATAAGGAAAGACGCCATGTGTGCAAATGGCCTATTAATGAATTCAAAAATTCACAAAAGAAGGCAACCAAACAAGGCCCTTATCTCATTAAGGGCAAAATTGTCAAAGAAGTGTCTATGAATTCAAGAAATTCACAAAAGAAGACAACCAAAAAAGGCCCTTACCTCATTAAGGGTAAAATTTTCAAAGAAGTGTCTTCTTTATTTTTTTAGTATAAATATTACTTTTATCATCTTGCAAGACTTAGACTATGTTGAATATTGACTCTCAAATTGTAGTATATTTAGTGAGTAATTAGTGACTAATTAGGGTGAACTCTTGGGATTGCTAGTTAACTTCTTGAGTTCGATTAATCGAAGTGTTACCCCTTTGTGAGTCTTGGTTTCATTTGATTATTCTTCCTTGGGTTAAATTTAGGTTGTTGAAGTCAATTGGGAGGTGAGGGTTTTAGTCCCTTGTTGCCCATAATTTCAATAGCTTGAGTATTAATCCACATATCCTTCATTGTTTGTTTCTTTCCTTGTTTGATATTTATAACTGAGCCTTGGGCAGAATTGGAGGCATGACTCACGACCATGACCCACGTACTATAGGTGGGACCACGGCCTATTTTGTGTGGGGTGTGGTTCGTGGTCTACAACCTTTTGATTGATGGATTGAGCTACGAATCTCCACTACATGGTGTGGATTGACCTACGTTCTGTAGGTCCCATATGTCGTTCACCTTTTTGGGAAGTTTTAGGGTTAAGGATTAGGGTCCTCCCAAGGTCCCTTGGTTGGGTCTTTAGGAGTCTTACCTTGAATTTTAACCCTTCAAACCTTTCATTATAAGTTTGAGAAACATGTTTTGCGACTCTAAAACTTACGACATGCTCTAGTTAATCCTACTATTTTCCTGGTGGTTACAACTATGTTTCTATGTCTCGTTCTTATAGCCTATGTCTTATTACGATGTCTCTTATGAATATGACTTATGTTTTTCCACTAAGTTCAAAATAATGGTTTTATATTAGCAAAGTGCATACATACAACTAAACTTTCCCTTTTAGCATGTTCTCCTTATTTTTATGCATGACTATCATACTAAATGCATTTTTGTACTAAATCATATTTTTCTACATTTTTCCCAAGCGTAGGGTCCAATTTTGAAGGTGGTCATCATTTGGTTCAAGCTGTAATTCGACTACTCTCTTAGATTATAGGATTCCTCATGATTCCAAGATGGATTGGTATCATTTGGTTTTTCTTTTTATTCCATTTTTGGACATGTTGTATGGTCTAGGAACAATTTGATTGAAGTATTGTTATACATGGATATATTGAGACAAGTCTAGAGTTTCGCTTTGCTTTTATGAAAAACTTTTTCAGCCCAGAAATGTGATTTTTACTCTTTATTGTTTAATACTTATGTTATGATATGTTAGTGGCTTATATGGTCCCTTTCGAGGTACTGTGTGGGTTGTTACATCTAGGGGGCACCCCTGGGTTGTGACAAACTTGGTAATAAGAGTACAAGGCTTACAATGATTCTAGGATGATGTCTCATAAGACACGTCTAGTAGAATCTTCTTCAAAATGTGAAGCGTGTCACATTTATTAATGAAAGTTTACAAAAGTATTAGGAAACTACACTTCTTTCATTACTCTTAAGTTGTTCTATATAGTTTAACTCTATAAATTCCCTATTCTAATACTTTCCTCGTGTCTTTAGAAAATGAATACATGAAGGGTTAAAGCTAGAAGACTGAAGGGTGACAATGTCAATGAAGAAGCTCCTTAAGTTAATCAAGCTCCTCAAGCTAATCAAGTTTCGATTAATCCTTCAGCTATGTCGGATATGGAGGTTAGGTTAGCTTTTCAAGTGTTGGCTGAAGGCAAGACCACTCAAGCTCAAGCTTTGACAAATCAAGCTCAAGCAGTGACGACTCAAGCCAATAGTGATGTTGGGGCTCATGTGAATTTGCTTGCTTCAAGGGTTAGAGATTTTGCTAGAATGAACCCTCCCGAGTTTCATGGTTCCAAATTAGAAGAGGATCCTCAAAAATTTGTGGAACAAGTATATAAGATACTTGACATTATATTGGTGACATATATAGAGAAAGTAGAGTTAGTCGCTTACCGATTTAAGAGTGTTGCTCAAGTATCGTATACACAATGAAAGAACAATACACGAGTAGGAGCGGGTCCCATAGAGTGGGAAGTGTTTAAATTAGAATTTATTGATAGGTTCTTTCCCCAAGAGTTGAGAATTCATTAACCTTAGGGGAGGTAGCATGAGTGTTAACGAGTATGCCTTGAAATTTACCAAACTATCCAAGTATGGTCCAACTCTGGTAGTGAATTAGAGGGATCAGATGAGTAGGTTTTTGACGCGTAGTTCTGATTTGGTTGAAGAAGAATTTTGTACGGCAATTCTTATCTATGACATGAATATCTCAAGGCTTAAGGTGTACGCTCTATAAATTGAGTAAGAACTCAATAAAAATAATAGGAGATAAAGAGAACTAGAACCGGTGATTGGAACTTCTCAATTGTTGTGTCCGATGAACAAGTCAACCAAGGTTCAAACAAAGGTTCTCTAACCTTGGTTCCTCATAAGCTTCCTAATGGTTAAAAAGGATAGGGTGTCTAACCCTAAACCACAAGGAGGAAATGGAGGCGGTTCTTATTTTGAAAGATCTACATGTGCAAAATGTGGGAAGGAACATCCAAGTAAGTATCTAGCCGGCACATATAGTTTGTTTGGGTGTGGAAAGAGTGGGAGAAAACTAAGAGATTGCCCGATGCTCATGGCTAAAGGGAGAGAGACCAAGCAAGCTTCTCTTAGTGGTCCAGATCCAAATGCTCCATATAATGGTCGCTTTTATGCACTTCAGTCTAGAAGGGATTGAAGACACAGGTATGCTGATAGTTTCAATATAGATGTAAACGTTTTATTAGGTCGTGATGCTAATGTTAGACTTTAATGTTATCCTTGGTAGAGTTGGGATATATTGTTTTTAGGCCTTTACTTAATTTAGAACCCCGTATGGTTATTATATGTTTTTGTTATGTCTGTTGCGATTGCTTGGATGAAATGGTACTTGACAAAGTAGTAGGGGTTTTTTCCCAAGAGGAAGATGGTGTGCTTATATAGCAAGGTTGTGGAGTGTCCCGATATCCTCATCTCTTTTCTTCTACACCTAATCTAACTTGAGGCAAAGAGTTCCACTTCGCTTTTATTATGTTTTATGTTTTTCCATGGTCTCCTTATGTTATGCATGTTCTTAATGAAATTAATGTTTAAGTAAGAAAAAACTAGTTTTTATGATTGGTTTTCCACATGATTGTTTGTGTATTGAGTATGAGTTGCCTATTGACATCATGATATGAACATGCTTTAGTGTACTTTTGAGAGTAATTGCATATTGGCTCCACGATATTGTGTTGAGCATTCTTTTTGTTGGAGAAGGTAGTTCCTCCTAGGAATTTGAAAAAAATATTGAATTTCATGTATAATGGATTTTTAGATGTATTTCTTACTTCCTTGTTGTAATACTCCGAAAGTCTAAAGAATACTCTAGAGCCTAACATGAGAGCCTAAGAGTTGTAACACTATTTTAAAGTCAAATATAATGCATATAAGTCATTTTGGAAGTTTTAGAATCAAAACGTCAAGGAACGTCCATGACGTCCGGATACTAGTTCAAGAGGTTCTAGCGTGCCTTAGTCTATTTGACAAGGTTTTAAGAGTCGGAAAATGATGAAGGTTAGTAAAAAGGTGTCTAACACGTATGAGAGTTCGTTGAGGGTGGAAACGTCAAGGTACGACTCTCCAAGGACCAACCAAAGGGTCCTTGAGGAGGACCCTTGCATTTTGGCTAAAAGTTATCAAGGACAGTAGCCATCGACGACTTGCAGGCGATGAGGCGTCGATTGACACCATCGCTGGTAACTTATCCAAATTCTTGAAGATTTCATTTGGAAAGTCTCTGACCAAAACGATGGATGTGAATCACGGAGGGGGGCTTGGCCGTCAACTGACCTACGGCCCGTAGGTCGGGGTCTCATAGGTCAGCTCTAGTTTTTTACTTTTTTATTTTAATTGTTTCATTTAATTAATTAAGTGGTTAGTTAGTTAATTAAGGGTTAGTGGAGGTTCAATTAAGTTAATTAAGGACCTCTATATAAAGACCTAAGCCTAATTAATCTAACTCAACTATCATAATTCCTAAAACCCAATTGCTCTTCCTTCTCTCTTTTTTCTCTCTTCTTTCTCTCTCCCAAAGAAACTCTATAGAAGACCAAGCAAAGAAGGGTTTTAGGTCAGAAAGAAGACCAACTTTCTTCATCAATCTTCATCAATTAACAAGGTATGGGATTCCTTTGACCTTTTGGATTGTTTCCCCAAAGGGTTCCTCCAAATTGATTCCAAAAAGATGAGTTTCAAGTAGGTTTCCTTCTATTACGAATTTGACTTTATAAATTCCTTTGTTTATGATTTCTTTAGGTAATTGTGAGTGTATTATAATATATTGTCATTCAATTATGATATTTCTTGATGAATTGACCTAGGTTGTGGAGTAGATCATGAATTTGACCTAAGTCCTTAACCTAAGCTATGAACTAGTGATGAATTGTTGTAGTGATTCAATTGACTTCATTATTGTGTTGATTACTATTGAGTGATGATATTACAGCCATTGTTGTGTTGAATTGGATGGTTGATGGTAAAACCTTGATGATGGCATTGTGAAGGAGATTGGGGTAAGTCTTGTGATCTCAATCATTTACTTCAATTATGATTACTTGTGTTTAGTGATGAAGTTATGTTGAAGTATACCTTATGATAAGATTGACTAGGGTTGGTATGATGTTGAATTGGAAGGTCTTGATATATGATTTGTCAGTTGTTGGCTAAGATGTATTGATATAAGGATGGTGAAAACTTACCTATGTGCCTTATCATATGTGATTATGTAAATGTGCTAACCTCACATGTGTGAATTGTAATGAAAGGAAAATACTCATGAAATTCCTGTTGAGATATGATGATGAATATATAAGGGGTAGACCCTATGACTTAAACTAAGTTATGATTATTAATAAAGGCTTAAAGATATTTCAAAAAGGGACTCTAGTTTAGCAATGAGTGAACTAGAGTAAGGAGTGTCCCTTACCACATAGGGAAGGTAGGATCACTAATGTACTCATGATATTGGAGACTATAATGCATGTAGCATAAAGAGGGTCCCAACTACATCTCCTAGTTCTTGAACTATGTTGCCCCAATAGGAATACTAGCTAGTGGATCCACATAGATGCTATGTTCATATTTTGGTACTACCATGGCAAGTAGTCCGCCTTCTTTCGGTGTAAGGTTCCATGACAATGGATTCCACATTAGCTCATGTGGTCTATGTCGGTTAAGGTAAGATTTTCCCAAAGGTAAAATAAAGTAATGAAGTGAACTCTAACTAGGGTGACCTAAGGTGTTTAGCTTAGTCTAGGTAGGGGTATGGGAATCTACCTATACATTGCACTAATTATCCTTTATGGAAGTCTTAGAAGTATGTTCTTATGTGTTTATATGCTTATAAATGTAAATGATATGTATATGTTGATCTTACATGTTAATGACACTATGTGATATTGGTTTCATTTATGATCATATGGTTGGTCTCTATTGCTAAAGTATGATGATGTTTACTCTTACTGATGTAGTATGTGAAGTTGGGCATTTCTTATAGTTCTTATTGGGTTTACTTGATTGTGTGAGGTTATGGGGTCTTAGTTAGTCATTGCACTAGTGGACTTAATGAGGGTTCATGAGTAATTGTCTTGCTTTGGTTATGATGCTATGAACTCTTCTACATGCTTGTTGATATTATAAATTGATGATAGGGTTTTCTTGATTATGTGCTCAATTATGTTGATATGGATGTTGACGTGACTAAACTTGGTATTGTTGGTCTTGTGATGTACATGGTCTTGACTTAATGAATATGTGATATTAACTTGTATTGGTTCTTGAATGTGCATAAGGATTTTCAAATTTAAATTGGCATGCTTTAATGGAATATCCCTTTTTAGCATGATTTCTATGTTGTATGTGCATATGATCCACTACTTAGTACAAGTGATGTGCTAACCCCATTTCTCCCTTTTCCCCAAACATTTTAGGTTCCGGTCGTTGAAGGGTTTGCGATGACTTTTGAAGAAGACTTGGATCCTTATTCTCCATGTTGGGTAGGTCCTCACCACTTCGAGGACAATGCCACTTTCTAGCATTGGATGTTTATTAGTCTTAAAGACATTTTGTTCATTCTCTTTTATTTGAGTACGAATATTGTATAGACTATATGTGGCTTTTATTGTATTGATGTATGAGCTATGCCCAATGGTTATACTCTTTTCTAGATGCTTATGATATGAGACATCCTTTTTAAGAATATATCGTATCTTATATATATGTGTGCCATAAAAGTAGAAGACTATGTAATCTTCATATACGAAGGGTCTATGTATACTCGATATGAATATATTATGTATAAACGAGAGGTCTAAGTAAACCTTATGGAGTAGAGTAGATGAAAAGTTGTAAATTTTCCGCATTTTAACCTATGAATGTAATGATGAATTCTAAGAGGATAGTCTTAGTCCTCTTCGAGGTCGACAACGCCGGTTACGTCTAGGGGGTGCTCCCCGGATGTGACACTTTTGTTGGGTTGATTATGTTTGAGATGGAATTGAAGTTTCCTCCTTTGAATTGTGCATTATATTGTTGTTTCATGCATGATGGTATGGTAATCTTAGTTCTTTACTTCCTTAAGGTGTCTAGATCATCATTAAAGGACAAATGTTCTCAATGGGGAGATGATGTAACACCCGGAAACTAGTAGGCTAAACTAGGGCTAACGTGAGGGTTAACGTCAAGGAAAAAGGGCAAGGGCTAAGGGAAATATGTGAGGGCCAAGTCAAGGGGGCCAAGGCTAACCAATAGTTTGCCAAGGAAATTCCACCACCTCCACGAAGGTCTTCAGAACCCGTGGTGGCCACCACGCCCCATTGTGCGACTTGTGGAGGGATATGAAGTAGCCTCCAAAAAATCAGCCCAAAATAAGACCCTCCTCCACGAGCCACTTGATAGATCATGAGTGTGTGTAGTAAATAGCCTTTCAACAACAACACCATTATATCATTATCATAATCACTTTATTCTCAAGTATTCATAAAGCATGTAAATAAAAATCAACATTATACATAAAAATCATAATTTTCCCTACAAGTAACATGAATAATTGTTCACCAACACATCTATAATTACTAAATTAGACATCGATACATTCATAATTCAATAACATTCTACTAACATCAACCAATACCCACACTTTAAGATCCAATTTGAGAAAATCGAGTAATTCATGGATTCTTGAGTAATTATTCACCATAAAATAGTAGTAAATCATCAATTTGATCATAATACAAAGTAAGTAAATCATTGTAATTGGTTTTTAAGTTAATCCACGACTTGGAGTAAAACCTTAGCTCTTTGGGATTTCTCACTTTGAAACTGGGAACTTTGGAAGGGCTCTATGGGTGAAGGCTACCCACTAGATTAAAATCTACCATGCCTTATTGAAGATCACCATGAAATTCAGGGGAAAATCTTGATTTTTCAACCCTAATTCACCCTTCTTCTTCTTCTTCCTTGGAATTCTAGAGAGGGTTTATTTGGGGAAAGATTGTTATGCATTATGAACTGTATGGGTTTGTTAATGAATTAAAAAGTCTTATAAAGGTCTATTGAAATAATATGAAACAACCCCACATCAAACTAACTTAGAAGGTAATTATCGAAAGACCCCTTACCTTCGCCGATCCTTGGAATATTACAGGCATGGCTCACGACCATAACCCATAGACCGTGGGTGGGACCAAGGCCCATCCTGGTTGGGCGTAGTTTTTCGTCTGAAGCTTGTTGATTGATGGGTTGAGAAATGAAGCTCCCCCATGAGGCATGTATGGATCTAAACCCTATAGGTACCATCCATGGTTCACCTTTTTGGACATCTATGGGGTTAGGCTTTAGGGTCCTTCTCAAGGGCTCTTGTTTGATTCTTGGGGAGTTATACCTTGAATTTTAACCCCCAAAACATACATTTT
This sequence comes from Solanum sitiens, assembly GCA_016801875.1. Lineage (NCBI taxonomy): Eukaryota > Viridiplantae > Streptophyta > Magnoliopsida > Solanales > Solanaceae > Solanum > Solanum sitiens. The sequence continues at coordinate 1,211,348 of JABWTJ010000236.1, read as the reverse complement.
AAGTTCAATAAGCAAGTCTTACAACTCTAACACTTACAATAAGCTCTAGTTGAGCCTGCTAGTTTTTGGGTTGTTACAGCTATGTTGCTATCTCTCATTCTTATAGCCTATGTCTTATTGTGATATCTCTTATGCCTATGACTTATGTTTTCCCACTATTTTCAAAATGATGGTTTTATAATAGCAAAGTGAATGCATTCAACTAAAATGTCCCTTTAGCATGTTTTCAAGGTTTTATGCATGGCTATCTTACTTAGGGCATTTTTGTACTAATGTATATTTTCCTAGATTTTCCCCAAGTGTTGCGTCCAGTTGTTAAGGCGGTCATCATTTGGTTCATGCTTGGATTTGACTATTCTCCTAGCTTGTGGTGAGTCCTCATAATATCATTTGTAGTGTATTTTATTATGCTTCTACTTTGGAACATGTTGTATTGGCTAGGCCCAATTTTATTGAAGTATCGTAATAGATTGCTATGTTGAGATAAGTCAAGAGTTTCGCTTTGCTTTTATGAAAATCTTTTTAACACTTGAAATGCATTTTTACTCTTTCTTGTTCTATGCTTATGTTATGATTTTCTAAGTGGCTTACATGGTCCCTTTCAGGGTATTTTTTGCCTTGTTACATCTAGGGGGTACCCCTGGGTCGTGACAACTTTGGTAATCAGAGAACAAGGTTTACAATGATTCTGGGATGATTTCTCACAAGCCACGTCTATTGAGTCTTGTTCATAATATGAAATGCACCACATTTATGAATGAGAGGCTACAAGAAGATTAGGAAACTACACTTGTTTCATTACTTTTAAGTCATGCCATAGAGTTCAACTCTATAAAGTCCCTCTCCAAATACTTCCCTTATTTATTTAGGAAATGAATACACAAAGGGCTATGTCTAGAAGAATGGAGAATGACAATGTCAATGAAGAATCTCCTCATGTTAATCAAGCTACAATTAATCCTTGGACTATGTCAGATGTGGAGATTAGGTCGGATTTTCAAATTTTGGCCCAAGCAATGACAACTCAAGTTCAAGCGGTGACAGCTCAATCAAATAGAAAAGTTGGAATCCAAATGAATTTGATTTCTTCGAGGGTTAGGGATTTTGCTTCAATAAACCCTCTCGAGTTTCATGTCTCTAAAGTGGAAGAGGGTCCTCAAGAATCTGTGGAAGAATTTTATAATATACGGGTTACATCAATAGAAAATGTGGAGTAAGCCTCTTACCAATTGAAGAGTGTTACTCAAGTATGATATACTCAATTGAAGATGAATAGGCGGTAGAAGTAAATCCCATAGAGTGGGATGTGTTCTAATAAACATTGATTGATAGGTTCTCCCCGAGAGCTCGGAATTCATTAACCTTAGGCAAGGTAGCATGAGTGTTAAGGAGTATGCGTTAAAATTTACTAAACAATCCAAGTATACTCTAACTATGTACGTGATTTCGAGGGATGAGATGAGTAGGTTTTTGACGGGTGTGTCTTACTTGGTTGAAGAAGAATTTTACAACAATTCTCCTCCATGACATGGATATCTCAAGGATTATGGTGAACGTTCAACAAATTAAGGAGTCAAAACTCAAGAAAAAGAGTAGGATGAAGAGAGCTAGGACCGGTGTTGGAAACTTCTCCAATGTTAGGTCAGATGAATAAGGTAAAACAAGGTTCAACTAAAGGTTCTCCAAACAAGGTTCCTCAAAAACCTTCCCCAAGGATAAAAAAATATAGGGTTTGTAACCCTAAACCTCAAGGATAAAGTGGAGGTGGTTCTTCTTTTGAAAGATCTACCTGTTCCAATTGTTGTAAGGAACATGCAGGTAAGTACCTAGCCGGAACGGGTAGTTGCTTTGTGAGTGGAAAGAGTGGGCACAAGATGAGAGATTTCCCAATGCTCATTGTTAAAGGGAGAGAGGCCAAGCATGCTTCTATTAGTGGTTCGGATCCCAATCCTCCAAGAATGGTCGCTTCTATGCATTAAGATATAGAAAGGACCAATGAGGCTCTCCGGATGAAGACACTGGTATGTTGATAGTTTCAATATAGATGTAAAGGTTTTAATAGGTCTCGATGCTACTAGTTAGACTTTGATGTTAGCCTTGGTAGAGTTGGTATGTATTGTTGTTAGGCCTTTATTCGTTTTGGAACCCGGTATAATTATTATGAGTTTTTGGTTATGCCGTGGGATTGCTTGGAAGATGTGGTACTTGAGGAATTAATAGGGGTTTCTTCCCAAGGGGTATGGTGTGCATAGATATCAAGGTTTTGGAGTGTCCTGATATCCTAATCTATTTTCATCTACTCTTACTCTAACTTTAGGCAAAGAGTTCTTCTTTGCATGTATTATGTTTTGGAGTCATGAGTGTTTTATGATCTCCTTAAGTTATGCATGTTTTGGCAGAAATTTATGTTTAAGTAAGAAAAAAATGAGTTTTTATGATTGGTTTTCCTCATGAATGTTGTGCATGGAGTATGAGTTGCCTGTTGATTTCGTGAGATGAATTGATGTACATGCTTTAGTATACTTTTGAGAGTATATGCATATTGGCTCCATCATATTATGTTGAGCATGCTTTTAGTTAGAGAAGGTTGTTCCTCCTAGGAATATGAGAAATATTGAGTTTCATCCAAAATGGATTGTTAGATGTAGTTCCTACTTCGTTGTGTTGAATTGATTATGTTTGAGATGGAGTTCAAGTTTCCTCCTTTGAATTCGGCATTGTTCTGATGTTTCATGCATGATGGGCTACTAGTCTTGCATCGTTACTTTCGTAATCTGTCTAGATAGTCATTCGATGATTTTTCCCAATTGAGAGATAATGTAATACCCCGTAAACTAGTAGGCTAAACTAGGGCAAAATGTGAGGGATAACGTTAATGAAAAAGGTGGGTCAAGGAAAATGGGTGAGGGACAATGCAAGGGGGCAAAGGCTGACCTATAGTTGGCCAAGGCACTGTCCCCACCTCCATAAAGGTCTTCACAACCTGTTGTGGCCACCACGCCCCGCAGTGTCACATGTGGAGCGGAGGCAGCAGCCTCCCCAAAATCTCCCTACAATGAGACCCTCCCCCAAAAGCCACTTGAACGCTCGTGAAAAAAATCAAGGGGCGTGAAAGTGGTCGTGGTCTTCACTTTGCCTCAAGTGGACAAAGTCATTAAAACCTAGACACTGGCTCAAGGCCCTCGAGAGGGATGGCTCATGGAGCACCTCGTGAGATTGATTTGGACTTGTGTGCTAAAGGTACAAGGTGCGTAGCTACTGTGTAGAGACCACAGATGGGACCACAGAGCGTTGTCATGACCACGGCTCGTGGATCCCCACGTGGTCCGTGGAAGCTCACTTAAGGAAGGGTTTGTTTGGGAAATTTTGGTTTTAGTCCAATTAAAGTGAGGTCGATTTGGGTGAATTTAGGGTTACTATATAAGTCAATTTTAATTCAATTTAACCTAGACTTAGCCATTAATTCAGAAACCCAAAATCAAATGCAAAAAGTTCATCTTGTCTCACAATTCTCTCTAGAACCTCAAGGATAAGGTATGACATTCCATCAGCAATAAAGCTCAATTTCAAAGATAGAAATTCCCCCAAAACCTATGGTTTGACTTCAAAATCCTAATCATGGGTTCCTGTCAAAAATGATTCTAAGGATTGAATTACTTTATATTATGATTGAATTGATTATTTATTATGGTTTTTATGCTGAAATCCCCAAGGACTAATTAAATCCCAAATTTCCTTTAATTATGATCATGTGATATGGGTTTGTTGATTAGAGGAGAAAGTTATGAGATTAAGCTTATAGTGAATTGATTATTTGAATTATGTAATTATCCATGTCTAATGTACTAAATTCTAGATATGATTATATGATATGATCTTTAAACCTTGAAAGTTCAAATTTTGATGCCATGCATGTTTTATGAAGGTCATATATATGCTTTAAGAACACTTTGAGAGTAAAGTTACTATGACTATGATGTAATTTTGGTGTTGTTGAATGGATATTCTCTCTCACACACTTATGCATGACTATGAATGAAGTATCCATGAGTATGATGTTGTTGTGATTCATTGACAGACTATTCTGATGAACACATAATGAACATAATGTGAAAGGTTTTATCACATAATGATGATTCTAAGGTTTAAAGATTATTCTCACCTAATTGAATCTAATCTTAAATGTAGATATGGACGATGAAAGGTCATTCTGACAGATTATCTAATAGCTATCCTTCTGAAAGAAGTTTTGACTTAATAAGTACTCCATGGTATTAATGCTTAGCTTAGAGTTAATATTGATATGAGATGGAAGCCGTTACATGAGTTGAGTCGGGGTTTCAAGGAGCAATCTATTGAGATTGTGTATCTAGTAACAATCTCATTGTCCCCTAAATACGTGCCCCTATAGGTTATTTACATGGTGGATCAAGCTAAATCTAAGAGTAATGGTTCTACCTTAGGCAAGTAGGATAAGCATTTTTGGTATGGGTAACAACGGATTCCATATTAAACTCACATGGTCTATGTGGATTAAGGATTATTTTTCACAATGAACAAGAAAATGAATTATGAACTTTGGTTACTTAAGAAACTATACTTAGAATGGGTACTATTATGGGATCTTATTCATACATTGCACAAGTATAATTCCAGGGTAGTTTGGGTATGTTCCTCTTATGTTATGATTATTTATGAAATGCATATGCCTATGACTATGTTGTTAATTATGTCATATGAGAACAACTTGTATGATGTATGCTTAACTTGGATTGTTGTTATAAGTTGCCTTCCTTGATATGGTTGACTAAAGGTGAATGTTCCATTGTCTATGAGAAATAAGGAGATCAAACGGTGGTGAATATGTAGGAGGACCTAAAGTGACTTTCTTAGCATGGGTAGATTATGGGGTCTTAAACATGCATTGGACAAGCTTTCCTTGAGGTGGCTCATGAAGTATTTATCTTATGTTATGTTTAACTAGATTGTATTGGTTATGTGTATGCCTATGTTTCTATCTCTCACGCTTCTACCTATGTCATATTACGATATCTATTATCCTTATGACTTATGTTTTTCCATTATCTTCAAAATTATGGTTTTATATTAGATGAGTGCATGCATTCGACTAAAATGTCCATTTTATCATGTTTTCAAGGTTCTTATCCATGGTTATCATACTTAGTGCATTTTTGTACTAACCCATATTATCGTACATTTTTCTCAAGTGTAGGTTCCAGTTCTTACGGCGGTCATAATTTACATTAACCTTGGATTTTACCATTTTCCTAGCTTGTTGTGATTCCTCATTATTCGAGTACGGATTGTTATCATTTGTAGTTTCGTTTATTATACTTCGATTTTCGGACATGTTGTATGGGCTAGGCCCAATTTGATTGAATAATTGTAATAGCTTGAAATGTGTTTTTACTCTTTATTGTTCTATGCTTATGTTATGATATTCTAAACCACTTACATGGTGCCTTTCGGGGTATTGTGTGCCTTGTTACATCTAGGTGGTACTCTGGGTCGTGAAAATATTCTAAACACTTGGGATTCCTGTAAGGTCCCAAAAATGACTTAGGTGAACTAGAGCCTAACATGGTTTTCATAGGGGTATAAGGTCCTAAAATGGTCTATAATTTTATATTGAGGCATTATCTAAGAGTTTAGGTGCATTGGAAGTCAAACGTCAAGGGACGACCAAGATGTTCGACGACTAAGTCACCTATGTTCCTCATATGTGGTTTTATGTGTTTATGTGTGATTAATGAGGTTCTAAAGTCCTTAAATGAGTTATTATGATATATATAGGCAGTTTGTCAAGTTTCGTGAAGTTTGCATGTCAAACGTCCAAGAACGTCCATGACGTTCGAAAGATGTGCCTTGAAATGACCTTGTGTGTATAGGCATGTTTCATCATATTTTACATGTTAGTTTTGAGTGAAATTCATGTGAGAGGTGCTAAACTCGTTTACGGTCATTTTTGGGATGGAAACGTCCGGGAAAAATATCCCCAAGGACCATGCAAAGGTCCTTGAGGAAGGACCCGAAGTTGGTGTCCAAGTCTGCTTAGACAGCCCCAAACGACTAAGGAAATCGACGACTCGTGTGCTAGTCAACGCCCCTTCTATGGGTGACGTTGGTGGATACTTAGTCGTGGGAGAGAAGAGAGCAAAGTCAAGTCTCTGAATAAAACGATGGAAGGATAGGACAGTCCATTTGTGGACAATAGGTCCGTCGACTGCCCAACCGTCGATGGCACTGGTTCCTGCGCAGCATCACTGTTAATTGAGGGGTGATATTATAATTTCATCCCACTTCCAAATAAGAGGCTTGGAGGTTCCATAAGGGTCTTTTGGGTATTTTAAATGTGGTTATCAGCCTTTAACACTTGAAAGATTTCATTCTTCAAAATCAAAATCCCAAAATCCCTTAGAAATTCCTTAAGACTCCATTAAAGCTAAAATTCAAGGAAGAGCTTGGATTGGAGATTTGAGTGGTGATTCTTCATTAAATTTTTGGATTAGCATTTTTGAGGTTTGATTTTTGATCCTTGAAACTTGTTTCATCAAGGAGCCCAACTTTCAAAGATGTTTTCTAAAGTTTTCAAAGTTGAACTTGACCTATTTCATGATCTACCATGGGTTTTTGCATTAATGATTTTTAAACGTTGATTATGAATTGAGTTGTTATTGTATTGATAATTTTAACCTAAATAACCTATGAACCCATGTAGTTGATGTACCCTAGTTTTTGACTAATTTATGGGTTACGTGATATTGGCCTAATGTTTATGAATTAATGTGTAGTTTCTTATGGGCTATCTAATGATGTAAGAATTGTATTCAATTGATATCTAATTGGTATTATATTGATAAATCTATATTGAATTGACTTATAATCATTGAGTATTATGATTCATGCATTGAATTGATGCTCATGGCCGTGGGTAAGGGCCTTGTGATATTGAATTGGGTGATTTAGCATTGGATTGAAGTGTTGAGGATGAATTGGTGGTACACTGCCCTATTTCCTTTTATTTCATGTTAATTAGACTTCAATTATGTTGTGATGTGTATGGTCCACTTATGGTGGCGGTGTTATGTGATTTGATGTGGCCTTGTCGGCGTTATTTAACTATTATGATGATCATGGCCTTGTCGGCACTACTTGAAGTATTATGATGATTTGTGTAGTTGATTATGTTAAGTATGATCATATCTGCCTATGTGAAGTAATGTGAAAGCATGTGTTATTCTATTGATTCTATTTAGGTGATCATGTTAGAGTAATGACTATGTGTTGAGGTGTGTAGTCTTAGAGTTGATGAATGATTGTTCCTACTTGACTATATGCGTCTAAGATGATTATATTGATGATGAAATAGTAGTGTATAGGATGACTTTAAGATTACAATGGTTGTCCTTATGTGCTTCTAGAATGTCATGTAAAATGTGCTAAAGTGAAGTAATGTTGTGTCTTGTCTAGGTTGACTTAAGTGCCTTACTTGATGCATGTATGATAGTGAATATGTGATGTCTTGACTTAGGAAGCTAAACCGTCTTAGTCTTGAATGAATGAATGTTATGTGAGACCTTGATGATGATAAGAGGGTCCTTTATGTGAAACCTTGAACCAAGTGGTAAGGTTATGAAACTTGAAGTCGAAAGTCGTAATGGTATCCTTCATGTAATGAATGATGGACTTAAGGTTGATTGGCTGGAACTGCATCATATCAATCCTTAGGAAAGTCATAATGAGCTTCTTGTCTCCATTGTGAGGTAGCCCTAGTGGGCATTTCTTTGGTAGGGTAAATGTAATTGGGTTATGAACTTGATATGGACCCTTTTGTATGAACCTTAATGTGATTTAATCTATGAGAACGAAGGCTAGTACCGGGTAAGTATGGTAAGTGAAGTAGTTCTAGTTAAAAAATGAGGCTAGAATACAAAGTAAGCCCTTCATATTCCTTAACCATGTGCCTACATGGGATATGTCCAAGTTCTACCATTGGCAAGTAGAACAACCTCATTGGAGTAGGATAGAACGCCGGATTCCATTTTTTGCAACCATTGTCTATGTCGGTTATTGCCTATTCTCATCATGTGGGATACCTATTAGCATTAGAGAAGTTCTATGAAGTTTAGGTGGCGGTATGGGACGCTATCTAGACATTGCACAATAGGCTTTGAAGGTGTTAGTAAGAGTCCCTAGGTCTTCTCCAAGACCATTACTTGAATGTCCTTTATGTGGTAAGTGTCTCTTAATGAACTAATGAATTAATGACTTATGTTAGAAAGTATGTAAATGCATGAGTACCTAATCTAAAGTGACTTAAGGATTCCTTAGCTAAAGTGTGAAGAGGGCATATGGGAAGATCTCTTCATTTCGTATCTATGGAAGTGTTGAGAGTGACTCTAGTTAGGGAAGTTGGTTATATGTTTGACATGACCTAAACTTAGAAATTCTTAAGGATTATTTAGGTAACCTTGAAGAGGGCGTATGGGCGTTCTCTTCTAGGAGTACTTAAGTAAGTCTTTTTGATAGCCTTGGTAAGAAGAATGTCATATCTTATATGTTATGTGTTTGGTTTATTGTAAGTGTGTATGTGTTCCATTATAAGTAACCTTGAGGATCGTTTAGGCACATTTAGAGAGGGTGTATGGGCGGTCTCTCTTTGTGTGACTTAAGTAAATCTTATGATAGCTTTTAGTGGGATGATTACATGCTAGAAGAGGTTTAAAATAAAGAGAAGAGACTTCACTGTAACAGTGAAGAGCTTCACTGTACAGTGAAGTGAGGTTACTGTAAAGTGACCTTTAAAATGCATTAAATTTCCTATATGTTATCTTATGAGTTTTTAAGTTGATAAATGTTGTTATTATTATTATATTATGATATTTAAAAGCAAAGATGCATATTTCCAATAAATGTCCATTTTCATGATTTTTATGCATTATGCCATACTTAGTACATGTGGTTGTACTAATCCATGCTTTTATCTATCTATAAAGTTGTTGGTAGGTGAGGAGCATTTGGGAAGCAAGACTTGGACCGTAGCATCTTTCAAGAGAAGTTGAAGTATGTCCTCAATTGACTAGAGGGCATATATAGATGTCTTTTATGTCCTTTATTTCGAAGTATTGTAATAAACTAAGTATTTCTATATTCGTATTGTATATGGGCCGTGTCCCAAGTATTCTCGCGTCTTAAGTTTGATGAGATTGAGACTTAGTATTTCCTATTACTTTTATGTGAAAGAGTTTTTAAAGACTATGATATGTTTTGTGAAAAGTTTTAATTCCGCACTACTTTTCACTATGTATATGTGATGAATGATATGGAAGTGCTTGTATAAGACCTCCGAGAGATCGAGTACGCCGATTACAATACGAGATTGTTCCCAAACTTCTCGGGTTTGGTCTTGGGATGTGACAAGCTTTGTATCAAAGCATAGGTTGTGAAAGTAGTCTTAGAAATCAAAAAAGTCTCATCAAGTCATGTCTAGTAGAGTCTCGACCATCGGTTTTAGTCGCGACATATCTATTGGCAAGAGGTTATAGGACGATAGAGTTTCCCTTCTTTTCTACTCCTATGTCGTGCGGTAGAGGAAATGTTATGTGTATCCTTCTTAATGTGTTTCCTTGTGTTTCTAGGAGATTAATAATAGAAGGATTCCCGCTAGAAGGTTGGAAGAGGAAAGGGTGAAAGAGGAGATTCCTCCTCAAGTTGAGCAAGTTCCTCAAGGTGGGCAAGGAGTCCAAGGTGCTCAAGGTGCTCAAGTGCCTCCCTAAGGTGATCATGTTCCTAATGTGGAAGGAGGTAATGAGGTTCCGGAGGTTCATCCGGAGTTTACTAATAGAGAGATTAGAGAGGCTTTGATTGCTTTAGCCCGAGCCGTGACTACTCAAGCGAATTTGAGTATGGTGCCTAGGGTGAATGTTGTGGAGAGCAATATGACCTCTAGGGTTAGAGACTTTGTAAGGATGAATCCTCCTATCTTTCTTGGCTCAAAGGTGGGAGAGGATCCCCAAGAGTTCCTTGATGGTGTGTACAAAGTGTTGAGTGCTATGGAGGTTACATCAAGGGAGAAGGCGGAGTTGGCTTCGTATCAATTAAGGGATGTTTCTCAAATTTACAATAGGCTGGTGGAGTCGGGTCCTATTGAGTGGGAAGAATTTAACGAAGCTTTTCTAGGCAAGTACTTTCCCCGTGAGAGGAGGGAAGTTAAGGTAGAGGAGTTTATCAATCTCAAGCAAGGTAATATGAGTGTTGAGGAATACTCTTTGAAGTTCTCAACCTTGTCTAGATATGCACCATCCCTAGTGTCAAATCCAAGGGATGAAATGAGTCATTTTGTGACGGGTGTCGCCAATCTAGTGAGGGAGGAATGCCGTACGGCTATGCTTCATGATGATATGACCTTAGCTAGACTCATGGTGTATGCCCAATCTATTTAAGAGTCCAAACTTAGGAGGATGTCTAGAAACTTGAAAAGGAGTGGTGCAAGTGATCAAGGGCAACCTAGGTTCAAAAAGAGGGCTCAAACTCAAGGTGAACCTAGCGCTCCTAAGGTGAAGTTTGAGAAAGGAGGTGGTTCTCAAAATGGCAAACCTACATGTGTCACTTGTGGTAAGAAACATTATGGTGAGTGTTTATTGGGTACCGGTAGTTGTTATGGTTGTGGTAAGGAAGGACACAAGGTGAGAGATTATCCTAACATTGTTTCTAGAGGAAAAGAGGGTAAGAAAGTTGCTCCAAATGTTCCAAAGGATCATGTTCAAGCAACGAGGCGTTTCTATGCACTCCGAACTAGAGGAGAAAAGCCGGATGAGAGTTATGATGATGTTGGTAAGTCCTTGTATTTCTCTTTTTAGTGATATTAGTTCCTTTTAAGTGGGGGAGTATGGTTAGTAGATGGGATAGAAAGTCCTAGAAGTTTGTTGGATGTGCATGGTGTTTAGTAGTTTGGTTGAAATTGAATTTCATTAAATTCTTGCATTGTGTGCTTATGAAGATATGATCATGTTGTAAAAGGTGTTTATATGATTTTGCTTTGCATATTAGCATGTTTCTATCATGAATTGCCTAAAAGTTGCATTTTTGAAAAATTTGCAAAATTCACTGTAAAGGTACTGCCTGCTCACTGTTAAGTTTCTGAAAATTTGACTAATTGATTATTCGGTCTAAAATTATTGTAATGTGGTTATAACTGGTGTGTAAGAGTATAATAATGAATATAAAATGAGTTTGTGCTATTTGGAATGAAGCATGTGAGTTTTGTAGCATAATGAGTTATAGAATTTGTTCTAGTTTCTTGTTGTGTTGTGAATCTCTTTACTATGTGAAATGGATGTTTTCTACTTGATTGTGTTTTATGTGGTATGTTCATGAGCTTCTAGTTGAATCTCTATTATTGGAAGTGTTCAGAGAGTGGCAAGTGTCATTCGAGGACGAATGTTGTCCAAGTGGGGGAGAATGTAAGATCCCGAATATGACTTAGGTGAACTAGAGACTAACATGTTTTTCATGGTGGTCTAAGGTCCTAAAATGGTTATAAGGTTATATTGAGGCAGTAGCGGAGAGTTTAGGTGCATCGGAAGTCAAACGTCAAGGGACGACCAAGACGTTCGACGACTAAGTCACCTATGTTCCTCTTATGTGGTTCTATGTGTTTATGTGTGAATCATGAGGTTGTAAGGTCATTAAATGAGTTATTATGGTATATATAGTCAGTGTGTCAATTTTCGTGAAGTTTGGAGGTCAAAAGTCCAAGAACGTCCATGACGTTCGAAAGATGTGCCTTGAAATGACCTTGTGTATCTAGGCATGTTTCGTCGAGTTTTACGTGTTCGTTTTGGGTGAAATTCATGTGAGAGGTGCTAAAATAGTACAAGGTAATATTTGGGTTGGAAAAGTACGGGAAAAATATCTCCAAGGACCATCCAAGGGTCCTTGAGGAAGGACCTAAAGTTGGTGTCCAAGTCTGCCTAGACAGCCCAAAACGACTGAGGCAATCGACGGCTCATGGGACAGTAGACTCCCCGTCGATGGGTGACGTTAGTGGAGACTTATTCGTGGGAGAGAAGAGACCAAATTCAAGTCTCTGAACCAAACGACGGAAGGACAGGACGGTCCGTTTGTGGCAAATGGTCCGTCGATGGCACTGGTTCCCCGCGCAGCATCACTGTTAAGTGAGGGGTGATATTGTAATTTCATCCCACTTCCAAAAAAGAGGTTTGGAGGTTCCCTCAGGGTCTTTTGGGTATTTTAAATGTGTTTATAAGTACTTAACACTTGGAAGATTTCATTCTTCAAAATCAAAACCCCAAAATCCCTTAGAAATTCCTTAAGACTCCATTAAAGCTAAAATTCAAGGAAGAGATTGGATTGGAGATTTGAGTGGTGATTCTTCATAAAATTGGAGTATTAGAATTGTTGAGGTATGGTTTTTGATGCTTCAAACTCGTTTCATGAAGGAGCCAAACTTTCAAAGATGTTTTCTAAAGTTTTCAAAGTTGAACTTGACCTATTTCATGATCTACCATGGGTTTTTGCATTAATGTTTTTTAAACGTTGATTATGAATTGAATTGTTATTGTATTGATGATTTTAACCTAAATAATCTATGAACCCATGTAGTTGATGAACCCTAGTTTTTGACTAATTTATGGGTTACTTGATATTGGCCTAATATTTATGAATTAATGTGTAGTTTCTTATGGGCTATCTAATGATGTAAGAATTGTATTCAATTGATATATAATTGGTCTTAGATTGATAAATCTATATTGAATTGACTTATATTCATTGAGTATTATGATTCATGGATTGAATTGATGTTCATGGCCGTGGGTAAGGGCCTTGTGATATTGAATTGGGTGATTTAGCATTGGATTGAAATGTTGAGGATGAAGTGGTGGTACGCTGCCCTATTTACTTTTATTTTATGTTAGTTAGAATTCAATTATGTTGTGATTGGTATGGTCAACTTATGATGGCGGTGTTATGTGAATTGATGTGGCCTTGTCAGCGTTATATTATGTATTATGATGATCATGGCCTTGTCGGCACTACTAGAAGTATTATGATGATTTGTGTAGTTGATTATGTGAAGTATGATCATATCTACCTATGTTAAGTAATGTGAAAGCATGTGTTATTATATTGATGTTATTTAGGTGATCATGTTAGATTAATGACTATGTGTTGAGGTGTGTAGTCTTAGAGTTGATGCAACATTGTTCTTACTTGACTATATGAGTCTAAGATGATTATATTGATGATGACATAGTAGTGTATAGGATGACTTTAAGATGACAATGGTTGTCCTTATGTGCTTCTAGAATGGCATGTAAAATGTGCTAAAGTGAAGTAATGTTGTGTCTTGTCTAGGTTGACTTAGGTGCCTTACTTGATGCATGTATGATAGTGAATATGTGATGTCTTAACTTAGGAAGCTAAAGCGTCTTAGTCTTGAATGAATGAATGTTATGTTAAACCTTGAATGATGATAATAGGGTCCTTTATGTGAAACCTTGAACCAAGTGGTAAGGTTATGAAACTTGAAGTCAAAAGGTGTAATGGTATCCTTCATGTAATGAATGATGGAGTTAAGGTTGATTGGATGGAACGGCATCATATCAATCATTAGGAAAGTCATAATGAGATTCTTGTCGCCATTGTGAGGTAGCCCTAGTGGACCTTTCTTTGGTAGGGTAAATGTAATTGGGTTATGAACTTGATATGGAACCCTTTTGTATGAACCTTAATGTGATTTAATCTATGAGAATGAAGGCTAGCACCGAGTGAGTATGGTAAGGCAAGTAGTTCTAGTTAAAGAATGAGGCTAGAATACAAGTAAGCCCTTGATATTCCTTAACCATGTGCCTACATGGTATGTGTCCAAGTTCTACCATTGGCAAGTAGAACAACCTCATTGGAGTAGGATAGAACTCCGGATTCCATGTTTTTCTACCATGGTCTATGTCGGTTATTTCCTATTCTCATCATGTGGATACCTATTTGCATTAGAGAAGTTCTATGAAGTTTAGACATTGCACAATAGGGTTTGAAGGTGTTAGTAAGAGTCCCTAGGTCTTCTCCAATACCATTACTTGAATGTCCTTTATATTGTAAGTGTCTCTTAATGAACTAATGAATTAATGACTTATATTAGAAAGTATGTAAATGCATGAGTACCTAATCTAAAGTGACTTAAGGATTCCTTAGCTAAAGTGTGAAGAGAGCATATGGGATGATCTCTTCATGTCTTATATATGGAAGTCTTGAGAATGACTCTAGTTAGGGAAGTTGGTTGTTATGTTTGAAATGACCTAAACTTAGGAAGTCTTAAGGATTATTTAGGTAACCTTGAAGAGGGTGTATGAGAGTTCTCTTCTAGGAGTACTTAAGTAAGTCTTTTTGATAGCCTTGGTAAGGAGAATGTCATATCTTATATGTTATGTGTTTAGTGTATTGTAAGTGTGTATGTGTTCCATTATAAGTAACATTGAGGATCGTTTAGGCACATTTAAAGAGGGTGTATGGGCGGTCTCTCTTTATGTGATAAGTGAATCTTAGGATATCTTTTAGTGGGATGATTACATGCTAGAAGAGGTTTAAAATGAAGAGAAAAGACTTCACTGTAACAGTGAAGAGCTTCACTGTACACCCTGAAGTGAGGTTACTGTAAAGTGACCTTTAAAATACAATAAACTTCCTAAATGTTATTGTATGTGTTTTTAAGTTGATAAATGTTGTTATTATGATTATATTATGATATTTAAAAGCAAAGATGCATATTTCCAATAAATGTCCGTTTTCATAATTTTTATGCATTATGCCATACTTAGTACATGTGGATGTACTAATCCTTGCTTTTATCTATATCTATAATTGTTGGTAGGTGAGGAGAATTTTGGAATCAAGAGTTGGACCGTAGCATCGTTCAAGAGAATTTGAAGTATGTCCTCAATTGACTCGAGGGCGTATATAGATGTCTTTTATGTCTTTATTTTGAAGTATTGTAATAACAAAGTATTTCTATATTCGTATTGTATATGGGCCGTGTCCCAAGTATTCTCATGTCTTAAGTTTGATGAGATTGAGACTTAGTATTTCCTATTACTTTTATATGAAAGAGTTTTTAAAGACTATGATATGTTTTGTGAAAAGTTTTAATTCCGCACTACTTTTCACTATGTATATGCGATGAATGATATGAAAGGGCTTGTATAAGACCTCCGGGAGGTCGAGTACGCCAGTTACAATCCGAGATTCTGCCCAAACTTTGAGGGTGTAGTCTTGGGATGTGACAATTCCTACTCCCACTTTGAATTAGTATTTCCAACACATCTCCCCTCACCTAAGGTTTTTCTATTTAAAGTAACCTAAAAAGGAAAATGAACTTACATATCTCATATCTAATTTTCTTACTAAATTATGTTAATGTCAATTCTCTCTTATAAATTAAGATCCATTTTCTCATCTTTGGTATATTATTTCTTTCTTCTTTTTTTATTTCCTTTTTGGTCATAGTCATAGACCACAGAAGAAAGTTGTCATCGATCTTTGTAGAACTGTTGACGGCAATAATATTATTTTTGTATATGGATTGAAGATGTTATGATTGATTGATTGTAGAATGTTTGGAAGGAAATAATACTTTTTTTATCATGTTGTATGAATTACAATAAAATATAACTATTTAATAGTATATTTTTTTACCCTCCCCCCCCCCCCCGAACTATTTAATAGTGTATTTTGAAGGTATATATGTGCTCACGTGTACACATTACTATCTATAATTATGCAATATTTTGTATATCCACGTGGGCACATATATGCCTTTAAAATACACTTAAAGAGTGTAGAGGGGTAAAAGGTCCTTTCCAATGTTTGGTTCGTAACAACAATTTCGGTCAAAGTTCGGATATATTTCAGACCCTTTTCCATTTATGTAAAGTACTTATATAGATGACCATTTGTAAGTGCCTTTTGTATTAGTTTTAAAGGTATTCTTATAATGTATTCTTTTTTAAATTTTTAGTTAAATATGTTTTATGCTTATATAAAAGAATTGTGTCAAGATTACATTTAATAGATATTACTTATTTAGACTTTATATAATTATTGGTGTGTACATGTACAATTTTATATTTCATTATTTCCAAATGAAATTAAAAATTATCTCAATGAAAGAATGCTACGCTAGATCATTTGTGTTTTACATGGATAATGAGATATTTGGCAGATACGATAAATGACTATACATGTTTTTTCGTATAATTCATTTTTTCTATCTTTAGGATATAAATATGATAAAGTTAATCCCAATTTTTATTTATAATTAATTTTTTTGTGGGTAAGCATGTTAAATTCCACATAATATATTCCCAACTAGACCTGCAAAAGAGTAATTATTTGATAAACATTTATAGTTATGCCTTCTTCGTTGTTTGATAATCATTTATATTTTTAAAACATGTTTGTATTTCTTCTGATTTATATGTGTCACGCCCCGAGCTACACCCGAGATACGGACACGGGACCTAGGACCACATGTTATCCCAAGCTAACCCTGTTGACATGATGAGGACCATACTAAATATAATAAACGGATGCGGAAGCTAAAATCATAAAAAAAATGAAAATATGGGGAATACTCATATACTATAACTGAGATATATGAAAACTTATGAGTTTAATACAAGGAAGATATCAGCTCAATACTAACCTAAATTTATCTATATCTGAAAATAGCCTCTAATTGACTAGAAATGTTGGGAAATGCCCCGGCTAAGCCTAGCAAAAATGAAACTAAAGGACAAAAAATAGTGAAAAGAAACTCATGACTATTGTCCTCAGAGAATGAGGACTCACCACTGATTCTTCTAGACTAGAGATCGGGAACCGATCTAAGCGTGATCTGGATGTTTGGAACCTAAACCTACATTATGAGAAGATGTAGCGCGTGTATGCGTTAGTCAGTACTTGAAAGATACTGAGCATGCAGGAGAGAGTAAAGATGAAATAACATATAACTGAAGAAGCACAAAAGCAAGATAATATTCTGAACATGACATAGATATTGAGTACTAGTTAAATTGATGCAAGGACCACATTTAGAACATGCTGACTAAATACTAACTTATCTGTAAACATGGTAAATACATGGGAGCTACTAATAACCAACAATCAAACCACGTGAGGTAAATGTGAAGTCCGATGTATATGCCCCATCGATAGGACCCAATATACCCGGCCAAATGTGTAGAGGCATTATGGCGTGATTAAAACGATGCCCATAGAGTGTACTTACAACCAACCTGGCTAGTAATTTTGGGACCATGTCAGTATGATGAACCCTAGTCCAACTCGGTATTATGCTACTCCCAATGATTTAAGTGGTTAACACATTACGACTGAGTTTCTGTAATACATGATAGCTCAAAACCGAATATGTAAACTGAGAATGCAACGATTAATCTGATAATAATGCATTAATAACTGAGGCATGTATAACTAAATAACTAAAATATCTAACCTAGAATGTGTAATTCAATAACTAAAGAAACAAAAAGTCAGGGTTCTGAAATACATGCCATAAACTAAGTAATAACGTGATAATGAATTGGAAGTTAAACATAAGTAACTCAAGATGATCTGGTGTAATTCTAAAAACCATAGGTCTATTCATATTGAGGGAATCAAGAATCTATCTTAAAACTAGGGACCTAATTGGAAAAAGAACCCACTAGTAAAATTCCACATAGCAGGTGATATATTCCATGGGGAAATCTTTTTAATTTGGAGTTGTGACTAATAGAACCTTATTACGTTCTTAAAATAGGGTTCTTGACCTATTTTCTCCTCTCAAGATCTAATATCTATAAGTTTTGATTAATGATTTGACTTAGATAAGTTCTAGTTATGTTTCTAGGCTTAAACTAACTAAAATCTCATAATTTAAGGTCTAAATGACGTAGCATAGGGGTCCAACAAAGTAGGAAAAGACTAAAAGACCCACAACTTAACTTTTGTTGAAGTGATCCAAGGACCGTGGTACAACCTACGTTCCGTAGGTGGCACCTGCACTTCTGGAAATCTGCATTCTGGTCCACCTAGGATACGACATGTTACATTATCTCCCCCTTGAGAACATTACTTCTCGAATGAAGACTAAACTAGATGAAATTGACGGAGAGGGCTACAAAACCTACCACTAAATATTGGAAACTGAATATCTAACTAAACTGAGTTCCAATAACATTCAAATACGTTGAAAATACAAGTACCAACTGAAGGAAACTGATCTTAAGACTAAATTTACGCATGAATGATTGAAAAACTGAAAGAGGAACTATTACCTAAAGCTGGAGTGTAATCGGAAGGAAATATACGAGGATACTTGTCTTTCATAGATACTTTTGCTTCCCAAGTAGCTCCCTCTACGGACTGACTCCTTCACAAAACCTTGATTGAAGCGACTTCTTCATTTCTCAACCTAACGATCAAGAATCTCAACTGATACATCCTCATGATAAAGACTATCATTGAAAACCACAATCTCTAATGGCACTATAGATGTTGGATCACCCACACACTTTTTCAAAGCGAGATGTGTTAGACCGGATGCATTGCTGCTAGTTCTGCTGGCAACTATAACTCATATGCCACTATGCCAACCCTTTTCAAGATCTTGTAAAGGCCTACATTTCTAGGATTGAGCTTCCCTTTCTTGAAAAATTTCATCACCCCTTCAATGGTGAAACTTTAAAGAAAACCCAATTATCAACTTCAAACTCTAGTTCCCTTCTCCTTACATCTACATAAGAATTCTAATGACTTTGCATTGTCATAAGTCTATCTCTATTGAATTGCACTTTCTCCATAGCATAATGGAGTGAATTTGGTCCTATAAAAACTATTTCACCTACTTCAAACCAACCAATAAGAGATCTACACCTACGCACATACAATGTTTTATAAGGGGCCATCTGAATGTAGGAGTGGTAACTATTATTTTAGGAAAATTCAATAAGAGGAAGGTGATCATCCCAACTACCCTTAAAGTTGATCACACAAACTCTCAACATGTGCTCTAAGGTTTGAATTGTCCGTTTTACCTGTCCATTCATTTGCGAATGAAATGTTGTACTAAGGTTAACCTGAGTACCAAGACCCTTTTGAAATGACTTCCACAAATGAGAGGTAAATTGAAGACCTATATCTGAGATGATAGACAAAGGAATCCCATGCAACCTGACAATATGATTAATGTAAAGCTTAGTGTAGTCCTCTGGCGAATCTGTAGTCTTGACTACCAAAAAGCGAGAAGACTTAATCATTCGATCAACTATCACCCATATGGAGTCATGTTGTCTGCGATTACGAGGTAGCCCTGTAATGAAATTCATATTGATCACTACTCACTTCTAAGTAGGAATGTCAATCTCTTGAGTCATACCCCCTGGTTTTTGATGTTCAACCTTCACTTGCTCGCAAATTGGGCACTTACTCACAAATCTGCTATATCCCTCTTCATGTCATTCCATCAAAATATTTCCCGCACATCGCAATACATCTTAGTGGCGCCTGGATGAATAGAATATCTGGAGTTATGAGCTTTGGCAAGAATGTGTTTTCTCAGCTCACCCACATCAGGAACACACAATCTACCTTGAGTTGTTATACAACTAGCTGATATGCTCAAAAGGCGAACTCCCAAGTGAGCAAGACTGAGAACATCCTTCACCAGTTCCTTCATTTCTTCCTCAACATGGGCTACACTACCGATAGACAATATGCTAAGAGAATCTGCTACTACATTTGCCTTACCAGGATGGTAATGCACACTCATATCATAATCCTTAAGGAACTCGAGCCATCTCCTCTGGCAAAGATTTATCTTTTTCTGGTGAACACATATTGAAGGTTCTTATGGTCTATGAACACATCTACATGAACACCATACAGGTAGTGTCTCCAAATATTGAGTTCAAACACCACTATTGCAAGCTCGAGGTCATGAGTCATATAGTTCTTATCATGCACCTTAAGTTGTCTTGAAGCATAACTTATAATCTTATCTCACTGAATCAACATACAACCTAGGCCAACTCTGGATGCATCGAAATATATAACATAGTTATTTTAACTCTCTATTAGAGTAAAAATAGGAGTTGTAGTCAACTTGGTTTTGAGTTCTGCAAACCTTTTTTAATAATCATCTAACCATCAAAACTTTACCATCTTCTGAGTCAATCTAGTCAATGGTGAGGCTATGTATGAAAATCTTTCCATGAACCTTCTATAATAACCCCTAGACCTAGAAAACTTCTGATATCTATAGCACAGGTAGGTCTAGGCTATTGTTTCATTGATTTTATCTTCTAGGAATCTACTTCAATTCCTTCACTAGACACAATATGCCCAAGGAAGGCAACTGATTGTAACCAAAATTTGAACTTGCTATATTTTGTAAATAATTGGTGATCTCAAATGACTCGCATGTTCTTTCTCATTCCTAGAGTAAATGAGGATATCATCAATAAAGACGATAACAAACTACTTGAACACTCTGTTCATGAGATCCATGAAAGCTGCAGGATCATTGGTTAGTCCAAATGACATAAAAACAAATTCATAATGGCCATACCGAGTCCTGAAGGTTGTTTTCTGAATGTCACTATCTGTGACTCTAAGCTGGTGTTAACCTGATCTTAGGTCTATTTTATTAAAAATGACTAGCACCCTGAAGTTGGTTAAACAAGTCATCAATCCAGGGGATAGGGTACTTATTCTTGATGGTGACCTTGATCAATTTTCTATAGTCAATACACATTCTAAGTGAGACATCTTTCTTCTTCACGAACAATACTGGTGTACCCATGGCAAAAAACTAGGTCTGATGAAACCATTATTTAGAAGGTCTTTCAACTGCTCTTTCAATTCTGTAAGCTTAGATAGATCTATTTTGAAAGGACGAATAGAAATAGGTTGGGTGTCTGGAAAGAGATCAATTCCAAAGTCAATTTCCCTTACTGGAGGAACTCTGGGAAGATCTTCTGGAAACACTTTAGGAAACTCACTGGCTACTTGAACTTACTTGTGAGTTGGGGTTTCAGAGCTACAATCTTTTACCCAAACTAGAT
This sequence comes from Solanum sitiens, assembly GCA_016801875.1. Lineage (NCBI taxonomy): Eukaryota > Viridiplantae > Streptophyta > Magnoliopsida > Solanales > Solanaceae > Solanum > Solanum sitiens. The sequence goes on along the minus strand of JABWTJ010000236.1, from coordinate 1,190,187 downwards.
GATAGATATAACCCTTAGAGATCATCTTTTTGGCCTTGAGTTAAGAAATAAATCGACCATTACGTGCTATGCTACTACCCTTCCATTCTAAGATTGGTTCGTCTTGAGACTGAAAACGAACAATCATAATTCTACAATCAACTGAGGCATGTCATGAATATAATCAATCCATGCCTAGATTGATATTGAAGTCTACCATTTTTTCACTCAACAAGATCTGTTGAGGTGACTTTATGGGAGACTGTGACATGGAAATTTTTGTATACCCATCTAGATATAACTCGGTCAGTGACTGGAGTAGAGACGGAGAAAGGTTTTAATAGAGTTTCTAGGCTTACATCAAACTTGACTTCTATAAAAGGAGTTACAAAAGAGCTAGTATCCCCTGGATCTAACAATGCATAAACATCAATGTCAAAGAATCGTAACATACAAATGACTACATCAGGAGAACCTCCCTGATCCTTGCCAGCCTGAAGAGCGTACAACCCGATATGGCACTGACCGCATCCAAAGCATCCTTCCTTTCCTGCAACGCACTCGGTCGGATGGTTCTTACCACAATTAGGGAAAGTGGGGTAGGTTGGTACCTGAAAAACTTACCTGAGACTTAAAGAGCTTGATGCCCTACCTTTCTGATCATATCTATTCTTGGAGGATGGAACACTAACTGATGAAGAGGCAGGGGCTAAAAACTTTTGTTGATTCTTTGAGCGATTTCCACCACCCAATTTCTGCCAGGTATATTCATAGTTCCCACTCCTAGAATTCTTATTCTCCTTATAATGTTCCCTAAGATTATCACCCTCAACCTGCTGGACATGAGTCATGAGCCTAGAAATGCTCATATTTTCCAGCAACATAGCATTTTTGCACTTTGACTTCACCAAGTCCGACACTCCATATAGAAAATTATTCATCCGAGCTCTAGAATCAACCATATGGGGAGAATACCTTGAGAGTTTGGTAAACTTAAGACCATACTCTTGGTCTATCATAGTACCTTGTCTGAGGTTCATGAATTCACGAGCCTTTGCCTCCCTCTTATCCCTTGGAAAGGACCTATCCAGAAAGGTTTCGCTGAAGCAATCCCAAGTGATAGGAGCGGCATATGTACCCCCAGTTTCTTTCCACTGGGTATACCATATATGAGCCACATCCTTAAGTTGGTAAGGGGCTATCTCAACCCGATCATTTCCAATGACCTGCATCACCTCTAGGATCTTCTTGATCTCATCTAAGAAATTTTGGGGATCCTCACGAGTCTACGATTCTAAGAACTCAGGAGGATTCATCCTAACAAACTCATGGACCCTTGCTGTTGCTGAATCTCCATTTACATTAACAGGAGCTTGAACCCGTTGATTGTTCTGGTTGGCGACACTCTGAGCCAACAACTGATGGCATTTAGGAATTCAGCATTGGAAACTTCGTGATCTGGGAGTGGAGGAACTGTGTAAGCGTTTCTAGCATTCACATTCCTGGTGTTATCTCTATGAGGAGGCATGATCACTGAAACATAGAACGTCTAGTTAGAATGGAATTAGATCATGCCTTACACACAATAAGAGTAACAAGAAAATGAAGTTTTTCCTAAAACACTTTGTAGCCTCCCTCTCATTAGATGTGGTGCACTTCACACCCTTGAAAGGGACTCTACTTAGTGCGGATTTTTAGACATCCTAGGATACTTTAACCTAGTGCTCTGATAACAAGTTTTTCATACCCCGAGCTACCCCCGAGGCATGGACTAGGGACCTAAAACAACACCTGATCCCAAGCTAACCCTACAAGCATGATCAAGAGCATACTAAAGAAAATAAATTGATGCGGAAGCTGAAATCATAAATAAAATGAAAATATGGGGAATACTCATATACTAAAACTGAGATATATGAAAACTGATGAGTTTAATACAAGAAAGATATTTGTTGAATACTAACTTGAATCTATCTATGTTTTAAATAGCCTCTAGGTGACAAGAAATGTTGGGATATGCCCCAGCTAATCCTAGCAAAACATAAAGTAAAGGACTAAAAATACTGAAAAAGAAACTCATAATTATTCTCCTCAGAGAATGACGACTCACCACTGATTGTTCTAAAAAAGAGATCAAAACCCGATCTAAGCGTGATCTATATGTTGAGAACCTAAACCTACATCACGTGAAGATGCAGACATGTTTTGAAAGGTACTGAGCATTTACGATAGAGTAAAGCTGAAATAACATATAACTGAACAAGCACAAAAGCAAGGATACTATTTTGAACATGACATAGATACAGAATACTGAGCTAACTGGATGCAAGGACCACATTTATAACATGTTGATTGAATACTAATTGATTTGTAAACATGGTCACTATAATAGAGTTTGACTGTACTGTGGGAGATACTAATAACCGACAATAAAACCTCAGGAGCTAAGTGTGGAGTCCGATGTATATTCCCCATCGAGAGGATCCAATACACCCGGCAAAAAGTCTAGAGGCATGCTGGTGTGATCACTAAAATGATGCCCACATAAGGTACCTACAACTTACGTGGCTAGTAGTTCTGGGACAATTTGGGTACGCTGAACCCTAGTCTAACTCGGTATTATGTTACTCCTAATTAATAAAGTGGTTAAAACATTATAATTGAGTTTTGTAATACTGGATAGTTCAAAACCGAACACGCAATCTAAGAATTCAATGATTTATCTGATAATGATGCATTAACAACTGAGGCATGTATAACTGAATAACTGAAATATCTAACCTAGCATGTGTAATACAACAACGAAAGAAATACAAAGTTAGGGTTCTAAAATTCATGCAATAAACATAGTAATAATGTGAGAATCTTATTTGGAACATAAACATAAGTAATTCATGATGATATCTTGTAATTCTAGAAACTCAAGGTCTATTCATATTGAGGGAATCAAGAATCTAACTGAAAATTAGGGAACTAATGCGTGAAAAGAACCCACTAGTGAAATCCCACATACCTGGTGATGAATTCCACGGAGAAATCTTTCAATTTTAGGGCTGGGACTTATGGAACCTTTATGCATTCTTAGACTAGGTTTCTTGACCCGTTTTCTCCTCTCAAGCTCTTATTTCTCTAAGTTTTCATTAATGATTAGACTTAGGTAAGTCCTAGTTATGTTTCTAGGCTTAAACTGACTAAAACCTCATAATTTTGTGTCTAAACAACGTATCTTAGGGGTCCAAATAAATAGGAATAGACCAAAAGACCCCAACTTAACTGTTGTCAAAGTGACCGACAGACCTGGTCCATGAACCGTGATCGACAGACCTGGTCCACGGACCGTGGTCCTACCTACTATCCTTTCCGTTCCTTCGTCATTTGGTTCATAGAATGGGTTCTAAAGACCAAGATCAACTGACCTGGTCCACGGACAGAGGTCCTACCTATGATTTGTAGGTCCTCGCCGTTGTTTGGGATCTTTGGGTTTTCTGTGGACCCCGTTTCAAGGACCTGGTCCATGGACCGTGGTCCAACCTACGATCTATATGTGGCACATGCACATCTGGAAATTAGCATTCAGGTCTATATAGGATACGGGGTGTTAAAAATTTAATCTCAAAATTATATAAAATTTATGTACTTAACTATTATAGAGAGGTACAAAAGTTAGTGCAAATGAAAAAAAATATATATTCTAACGACCCTAAAAATGAAATAGGTCAAACTAGAGCTTCAAATGTGTTTGATGAGTTAACCATTTATTCAAATAGTGTATTTTAGCATTAGAAGTCAGTCCGTAAACTTTGGGAGCGTTTGAAAGTCAAATGCCCAAGACGTCCGAAAACTAGTCGAAGTTGAACTAGTGTGGCGTAGTGTTTTGTAGTAAAGTTTTGGGGGATGGTTTGAGGGTGAAATTGAGTTTCAATGGTTCCTATGCATAATGGTGTGTACCAAGTGTCAAAACGTCTGAGTACAACTTCTCGGGGACCACCCAAAGGCCCCCCAAGGAGGACCCAAACATGGGTCAAGATGCTGCCCAAGGCAGCGGGCAAGGGCAGAATCTTGAGCGCCACCTCGCGAGCGTTATTGAGCTTTAAAGTTATTGTTTTTTTTTGTGGTTTTATTGAGATTTAGCTACTGTCGTAAGGGCTATTTTATAATGGATTATTGTATAAATTGTGAATCGGTGGTAAAGGCTTGGATGAAGGATAAGTTGTTCTATCTTGGTTAAGCTATATTGAAGTAATTCTTGAGTGCTATCGTCCACCTTTGGTGTCAGTGTTTACTTGAAGTTTATTGATGTACCATGGTTTCACGGTACTTTCAATTCTTTTTCCTTAAGATTGGTGGTGTCTAGAGCCTTTTTGTAGAAGTTTGAATATGTTTTTATCTTTGTTTTGCAGGAAAGGTGTCCACAACCAAAACGCAGAAGGTAGCTGAGATTTATTGCAGAGGTGACCCACGAAGGCCATCGACGGCCCATCGTTCCATCGACGGACCGTATATGGTGACCATCGCCTAAAAGTTTAGGCATCTGGAGAAACTTGGGGAAATCTGACCAAGTGTGGGGCTACAGAAGGATTGACGGTCCGTCGATTGATTGACGAACCATCTTAGTAAATCGTTGATTGGATCAGAGAAGATGCTAGTGGAAGGATAAAAAAAAGATGCTAAGTCTGGACTTACGGAGGCAATCTGTGGGGTTCGTCGATTGAAGCCGCATTTTTTGGACAACTTTCCTTATTTGAATTCCTTTTAATTTAGGACAATATTTGTTATAAAGAGGGTGTAAAACCTCATTTTTGGGTTTGGATTTTATTACTATTTTTCTTAGTTTGTTCTTGGGGATTTGTTTTTGAAACTTTAACATTAATTCAAATTTTTGGATTTGGTTTTCAAGTGAATTATTATTGTTTCATGTTGAATTTCTAGATTTTCTTCGAATTTGTCAAAGTAAGTTCATGATTTATTGTTTATCCAATATGAATTGTGTTCTTCTATGCATTGGTAACTAAATCCACAACTAGGGTTGTGGGAACCATGGGTGATTAACAAAGTAAACGTAGCTTAATAACAATTCTCAAATAGGTTATTGCATGCATTGATAATTCTTTCGCTTAGAAGTCTGTTTAATGAGTGCACGCATTAGAACTCACCTTATTGCTACTTGCTGGACCAAGGAGGTAGTTAATATGAAAAGAATTATCAACATAGATTTAGTGGGATACTATCTAATAGGCTTGTTTCGATTGGTGCGAAGTAATAACTAAGCCATACATTGAATATGATGATTAATATGAAGTAAATGTAAGGGTTAGTAACTTAGACACACGTAGACGGACCAAGGTACGGAGTGAAATTCTCTAAATGTCGGACCAAGGATTTAGAGATACCTAACTTATCACTTTGCATGCAAAAAACTAGGGAAGAATTGTTATACCTAGGAATACGGCGTTATGAACCTATGGGGAACACTTACACCCTAGTTTCTCTCACAACTTGATAAACACCAAACATTTAATCCTGTTACTTATTTTACTTAGCAATTTTAAAAGACTTTTGTTTCACAATATCCCTCCTTTAATTTCCTATTTTTGAAAAGGACTTGACTTGATAGAAGTAATCGTACATTGAAGTTAAGCCTAAACCATTTTCCTCGTGGGATCGACCCCAACCTAATAGTTGGGTTCTTTACTTGATACGACCGCTTATATTCTTTAGCGAGGTATACTCTGAGCGTATCAAATTATGATGCCGCTGCCGCGGAAAGTGGCTTTTAGATTAACTTTCATAACATTACTGAATTTTAGTCAACAATTTCCTAATTTTACTTTTTTCTTTTGTTTTTGTTTCTCTCAGGTCTAGCTCTAGTGTATGAAAAGTACACGGAGCCGAGAAGAACCAATACTTCCATTCAATCCTGAACATAATCGTACACTTTGAAGAAGGAATAATCCGCACCCATCTAATCTAGTTGATGGGATCAATCGCCAGCTCCCACCACCGATTGATGCTCACAATCAAGTGGTTGTGGAAAATCAGGCTGATGATGCTTTGAGGATGCAGCCTCCCATCCCATGCCTTCAAGAGTTCTATACGGGCAACGTCAATATCATTGATTCTGATGGGCCTCTTGTCATACCTCCTCTATCGCAGGGGCACACGTTCGTGGTAACTAGTAGCCTGAAGTAGATGCTCACTGCGAGGGGTTTGTTTTCAGGGCTACCATCTGAGGATCCCCATGCTCACATAGCCAAACTGAGGTCGATATGCAAGAGTTGTGTGGGGAGGCAAGACTTAGACATGAACGTCATTGGGTTGAGTGTGTTCCCTCTATCACTGATGGGATATGCCGCAATATGGTTTACTGAGTTGCCCTATAATTCTCTATATTTGGGATCAGATGAGGGATGTGTTCCTAGCACGGTACTACCCGTTGTCCAAAAAGTTTAACCACAAAGATAGAGTGAACAACTTTGTGGCACTACCTGGAAAGTCGGTAAGTAGCTCTTGGGATAGATTTACTGCTTACGTGAGACGTGTCCCAAACCACCGCATTGATGATGAGTCATTGAAAGAGTACTTGTATCAGGGACAAGATGATAATAATAAGGCAGTGCTTAGTACTATTGCGGGTGGTTCTTATGGTGAGTGCACATATGCAGAGATTGCAGAGAAGTTGGAGAAAATCTCTTGCAACAATAAGGCTTGGAGTACTAGAAAGTCGGATACTGGGAGAAACACCTTTGCAGTGCAAGCTACACACAATCCGTCCATATATGAGATACGTGAAGAGATAGGTCAAATGAGAACTGAGCTTGGGTTGGTATTGAAACATGTCACTGGAGGTGCAGATGTCACATTCGGGTTTACCCCCTAGACGTAACCGGCGTTGTCATCCTTTTCGAGGACTAAGACTAGCCTCTTAGTTTACATCATTGCATTCATAAGTCAAAAATACGGAAGAATTTAGAACTTTTTATTATTTCTATTTGGAGGTTTACATAAACCTCTACATACGCATAATATATATCCCAAGTATACATAGATCCTTCGTATACGAAGGTTACATAGTCTTCTACTTCTATTGCACATACATATATATATAAGATAGAACATAGTAGTAAAGATTGTCTCATCTCATAACCATCTAAAACGATCATAACAAATTGGGAATAGCTCTACATCAATGTAAAGAAGCCACATATAGGCTTATACAAATTGTACTCAAATGAAAATAGAAGGAACATATAAGTCTTTAAAACTAAACAACAATATAAGCTCGATATTCGTATCGCCCTAGGGAAGTGAGGACCTACCCACTTGGATGGTAGAAAATATCCAAGTCGTCTCAAATGAGCCTTTAACGACCAGAACCTAAAATATTTGGGAAAAAAGAGAAAATGGGGTTAGTACTCCACTTAAGTATGAGACCATATGCACATATAATGTCAAATCATGCTAAAAAAGACATTTAGTTAAATCATGCCATTTTATCCTTTGAAAGTCTTATGCATAATAAAACAAACCATACCAAGCAACAAGACATATTCATTAAGGAAAAGTAATATGCATACCACCATACTTGAACTCATTATCTACTACAACCCTATTATCAATGAAGGAATAACATCACAAGCATGAATAAGAGTTTATCACAGCATAATAAGCAAGACAAGTACTCATGAATCCCTATCAAGTCAACAAGTGCAATAACCAAGCAAAGACACATAACCTTACTCAATCAAGTAACCCAACAAGAATCCATAACCAATGTCCATCTCCACATATATAACCTTTAAGGATACTTAACATCATACGTTAACAATATAGACTAAATACATGTTCATAAGAATAACCATCATCACATGATATCATTTACATGTAAAGTCAACATATTATCATCATTCACATCATTAGCATATACATATATAATATCAACTTCCTAAAGTTTCCATCAAGGCTAACTAGTGCAAGGCATAGGTAGAGTCCTATACCCCTACCTAGGCTAAGTCAAATCTCTTAAGTCACCCTAGTTAGTGTATACTTTATTACTTCATTTTAGTTTAGGGAACACTTGCCTTAACCGACATAGACCACAAGATCTAAGTGTCGAATCCGGTGTTCTAAAACTTTACACCGATGGAAGGTGGTCTACCGGCCAAAGTAAACCAAACATAAACGTAGCTTTCTAGGTGCATCCACTAGCTAGTCTTCCTATGGGGGCAACAAAGTTCAAAAACTAAGATATAGGTATTCCCTATTCATACGACTTGGTAATTGGGCCTCCTCTCATGGGAATTCATTGGATGAGTATCCCTCAAATGGGAGTCAACAACATATATAGAACTATAGGGTAACTCTTCCTCTATGGAAAGTCATCACCTCCCATTGTCAAGTTCACTCTGTGCTAAGCTAAGTCCCTTTATTGAAATGTCCTTAGTGTCCTTAATTATAAGTCATAGCTTAGTTTAGGTCATAGGGTCTAGCCCTTGTATAATCATCATCATCATAGCTCAATAAGAATTGTATGAGTATAGTCCTTTCATCACAATTCATATAAGTGAGGTTACCACATTTACATATTCATTCATAATAAGGCACATTGGTAGGCATCAACATCCTCATAGCATTTTATATTAATCAACATCACAACCATAGTCAAGACATTTCAATTCAATATCATACCACCCTATCAATCCTAAACAAGGCATACTCCAACACAACATCATGACTTAATCACAATTAACCATAGTTTGAAGTAAAGTATAGGAATCACAAGACTTATCAAGTCTCCTTCATAGCTCATCATAAAGGTCTTACCATCAATCCATAACTCAACCCAATTAGGGGAGTAGCATCATCACACAATTATAACCAATAAGATAACAAGGACAATTGCATCACTATAACACAATTCAACACTAGACCATATCTTAAGACAAGATACTTAGGTCAATTTCACAATATACTTCATAACCTAAATCACATCTCAATAAATAGTATGATAGACCTATAATTAATCTTAATATATTCATAATAACACCATAGGATAGTAATCTAATCAGTAACCAAGTCAACTGAATGATCATTATACAATACATGTCAATATCACAACCTAGGGTTAAGGGTTGAGGATCATGTTCTACAATTTAGACCAAACCATAAACAATTATCATAATCAAGTTAAAGTACATGTTAATCTATCCATTATACCCTAAAGAAATCATAAATAACTTAGTTCACAACATCAATTTCGAGATTAGATGAAACCCACTTGAAAACTCAACTTTTTAGAATTACTTTGAATGAACCCTTTGAGGAAAGAAGTCTCAAAGGTGAATAGATCCCATACCTAAAAGTTTGATGAAGATTTGATGGTGAAATCGTCCCTTTTCATCTCCCAAATCCCTCCCCTAGCTTATCTTCAATGGTGTCTTCCAATAGAGAGAGAAAGAAGAGAGAAGGAAGATAATTTGTTTTGAGGGTTATGTTTAGACTAATTGGGGTTGGGGTCTTTATATGGGAGTATAACTAACTTAATTAGAATCCCTTAATCCCCTAACTAATCGCATAACCCCTTAATTAATTTAATTGAACTTAAATTAAAACGTGCAGAAACTGGACCCTCACAAACGAGACCCCGATCGACGATCCGTCTGTGAGTCGACGACTGGTCCCCCCTCCGTCCTGCACACTCGTCGTTTTGGTCAGAGACTTGTGCAGGCGAGGGCCCAGTATTTTTGCTAAGTGTTGACGATGGTTGGAATCGACGCCCCGTCGATCCACACACGAGCCGTCCTTTCCATTTTGTGATTGCACACTGCCCTCCTACGTGCTAGGGTCCTCCTCAAGGGCCCTTGGTTGGTCCTTGGGGAGTCGTACCCGGACGTTTAGAACATGAATCGACTTTAATACATGTTACACACCCTTCCACCATATTTAATGCATTTCCAACTACTAAAAGCTAGTCAAATACGCTAAGACACGCTTGTTCCTCCTTGAACTACATTTCCGGACGTCATGGACGTTCTTGGACGTTTTGGTTTATAAACATCCTAGATGACCTATATTCATTAAAATGGAATTAAAAATAGTGTCTAGACCTCATTACACTTATGTTAGGTTTTACGACACGTCTTGGATTTTTCGAAGTGTTACAGAAGAGAAGGTAAATATGGTGAATTACTTGACTAAACCACCACCGCCAGCGGATGACTACTATTATGAAGAGGATACTTATGTAGTGAATGATCAGACGGGGGGTTTCTGAACGAACGCCCATGGCTCCAATCAGGAGAATTGGCATCAAGGTAATGGAAATAAAGGTCGGAACTATGGGAATTACAACAGAGAGGGTCAGTATGTTCGAGATGGAAACTACCACCGCGACAACAACTTCAATCGGGGTAACTATGGTAACAGACATTATCGAAATGGGCCCTATGTTCTACCTCAAAATCGGGAAGTTCTCCTAGGGATGGTGGAGGTAATATGGCGCGAGTTGAAGATATGTTGCAGAAGATGATGAGAAGGTTTGATGCTACTGATGAGCACGCCAAGGAATTGAGAGGTGATTTGGCTAATATTAGGCAAATGGTTGATGCACATGCGGTCTCGATTAAACATCTTGAGTTAAAAATGGCCCAATTGTCCACTACTATAAACCCACAACAACCGGGCACTCTTTATAGCAATACCAGTCAAAATCCTAAAAATAATGGACATTGCATGGCAGTCACTACTCGAGGAGGTAAGCAAACTATTGATGCACCTATGCCGTATGTGGTAGAAGATGAGATGAGAAAAGATGAAGAGGTAGTGGAAACTAGGGGTGAATTGGTGGACAAAACGGTGAAAGAAGCAGAGGTACTCCAAAAAGTGATCCCCATTCCTAGACCACCACCACCTTCCCTCAGAGATTGGTGAAGAAGACTGAGGATGGTTAATACTAAAGTTTTATCACTATGTTGAAACAGCTTTCCATCAACGTCCCTTTGATAGAAGATTTGGAGAAAATGCCCGGTTATGCCAAGTTCATGAAGGATATGGTTACAAAGAAAAGATTGGTAAGTTTTGAGGATGATGACCGAATGCAGCATTGTAGTGCTATTGCTACAAAGTCTCTTGTGCAGAAGAAGGAAGATCCCGGCGCTTTCACTAATCCATATACCATCGGCTTATTACACTTTGCTAAAGTACTATATGATCTAGGTGCAAGCATAAATCTCATGCCTCTCTCCATTTATAAGAAATTGGGTTTGGGTGACCCAAAGCACACTACAATGCGGTTACTGATGGACGATCGAACAGTGGAGAGGCCCATTGGGATACTCCATAATATGCTCGTGAAGGTGGAGTCATTTATATTTCTGGCCGATTTTGTGATTCTTGACTGTGAGGTGGACTTTGAGGTGCCTATTATTCTTGGGAGGCCGTTCCTTGCTACTGGTCGTGCCTTGGTTGATATGGAGAAAGTGCAGATGAAGTTTAGGTTGAACAATGAAGAAGCAACATTTAACATTTGTAGGTCCATGAAGCAAAGTGGAGAGCTCCAAACGGTATCTGCTATATCCTACAGGGTTGAGAGTATGTCTGAGGTACAAATTTAAGAGCACCTTAGTGTTGAGGCACTAGCGGCAGTGATCATGAATTTTGAGAGTGATGGTATTGAAGAGTATGGGTATTTAGTTGCGGCACTTGAATGAAGCGAATATCGGTCCAAACCAAAGAAATTGGAGTTAGATATGAAGCATCGCGAGTCTCCACCCGCGAGACCATCTATTGAGGAGGCCCCAAAATTAGAGCTTAAGTCTCTACCATCTCATCTAAGGTATGTATTCTTGGGAAGAGATGACACTTTGCCAAATCATTGCATCGGATTTGAATGTGCAACAAGTAGATTGTTTGGTAGAAGTGTTGAAGAGGTTCAAACGATCCATTGGTTGGACTATTGCATACATTACTGGGATCCCTCCCGATATTTGTTCACAAAAAATCCAACTCATGCCCGATCACAAGCCAAGTATTGAGCACCAGAGACGGTTGAATCCACCTATGCAAGAGGTTGTGAAGAAGGAGATCATTAAGTGGTTACATGTCGGAGTCATATATCCTATTGCAGATAGTAGTTGGGTATGCCTTTTTTAGTGTGTACCCAAAAGGGGGGGAATGAAAGTAGTGCCCAATGAGAGGAATGAGCTTGTTCCAATGAGGCCGGTGACTGGATGGAGAGTTTGTATGGATTACCGGAAACTGAATGCATGGACAGAGAAGGACCATTTACCGATGCCCTTTGTGGACCACATGTTAGATAGTTCACGGATGGTATTGTATTCTTGATGGATATTCGGGTTACAATCAAATATCTATTGCCCCGAAGGATCAAGAGAAGACCACCTTTACTTGCCCTTATGTGATGTTTGCATTCAAGAGGATGTCTTTTGGGTTATGTAATGCACCGACCACTTTCCAGAGATGTATGATGTCGATATTCTCCGATATTGTTGAGGACACTATTGAGGTTCTATGGATGAATTTTTAGTGGTTGGCGACTCCTTTGATCGGTGTTTGAGTCACTTGGCCGAGGTTCTCAAAAGATGTGAAGATTGCAATCTTGTGCTAAATTGGGGAAAATGTCACTTTATGGTGAAAGAAGGTATAGTATTGGGTCATCACATCTCGGAGAAGGGGATAGAGGTTGATCGAGCGAAATTTGAAGTTAGAGAGAGACTTCCTCCACCCATCTCTATAAAAGGTGTGAGAAGTTTTCTGGGACATGCGGGCTTCTACCGGAGGTTTATTAAATTTCTCAAAAATTGCACATCCTCTGTGCAAATTACTATAGAAGGAATGTAAATTCTATTTTGATGAATCTTGTCTGAATGCGTTTGGAGAGTTGAAGGAGAAGTTGGTGTCTGCGCCCAAAATTATTTCCCCAGATTGGAGTAAGCCATTTGAGGTGATGTGTGATGCTAGTGGGGTTGCACTTGGTGTGGTATTGGAACAAAGAAGGGATAAAATTCTTCACCCTATCTATTATGCAAGTAAGGACCTAAATGAAGCACAAAACAATTGCACTGTGACTGAACAAGAGCTCCTTGCGGTGGTATTTACTTTCGAAAAATTTCACTCCTATTTGCTTGGCACGATAGTCATAATGCAGACTGACCACTCTACTTTGAGGTATTTGATGACAAAGAAGGATGCGAAACCAATGTTGATTAGATGGGTGCTACTATTGCAAGAGTTTGATTTTGAGGCGAAAGATAGAAAAAGGACTGAAAATCAAGTCGCCGGTCACTTGTCTAGATTGGAGGATGATGCTATGTGAGATTTGGGTGAGAAGGCTGAAATTGATGATACCTTCCCTGATGAGCATGTATTGGCCGCTTCTCATGATTTGATTCCATGATTCGCCGATTTTGCAAATTATCTGGCAAGTGATATAGTCCCATCGGACTTGTCCTTCCACCAGAGGAAGAAGTTCATGCATGATGTGAAAAAGTTTTTTTGGGATGAGCCTTACTTATACCAGAGTTGTGCTGATGTGCTTATTCATCGTTGCGTGCCAGAAGATGAGATGCTAAGTGTTTTGGAGGCATGCCACTCCTCACTTGTAGGTGGGCATCATAGTTGTATAGTTGTATCCGGACTGCCCACAAGATTTTGCAGTGTGGGTACTATTTGCCAACCATTCACAAAGATTCTCATTAGTTTGCCAAGTCATGTGATAGGTGCCAAAGAGATGGAGGAATTTCGAAGAGGCAAGAGCTCCCTTTAAATCCGATTCTAGTGATTGAGTTGTTTAATGTATGGGGCATTGATTTTATGGGACCGTTTGTGAGTTCTCATGGGAAGAAATATATACTTGTGGTGGTGGACTACGTGTCAAAATGGGTGGAAGCCATGGCTCTTTCTAACAATGAAGGGAAGAGTGTCACCGCGCTCTTGAAAAAGAACATTTTCTCCAGATTTGGCACACCTAACGCCATTATTAGTGATGGGGTATCTCACTTTTGCAATAAGTTGTACAAAGGGCTATTGGAAAAATATGGGGTTCGCCACAATGTGGCCACTCCGTATCATCCACAGACTAGTGGGCAAGTTGAGGTGTCCAATCGAGAAATCAAGCAAATCCTGTTGAAAACGGTAAATGCTAATAGAACGGATTGGTCAAGGAGGCTTGATGATGCTCTTTGGGCCTACCGGATTGCATAAAAGACCCCCATAGGTATGTCTCCATACCAACTTGTATATGGGAAGGCTTGTCACTTGCAAGTTGAGTTAGAGCACAAGGCCATGTGGGCGATGAAAAAACTGAAAATGGATTAGAATGAAGCAGTGGAACAGAGACTTAACGGGTTGAATGAGCTTGATGAGTTTCACATAAAATCATATGAAAGTTCATCCATCTACAAAGTGAAGATGAAGAAGTACCATGACCAAAAGATTGAAAAGCGAGAATTTGCTGTTGGGTACTTAGTGTTTCTATTCAACTCTAGGCTACGTGTTTTCGGGCAAACTCAAGTCCAAGTGGACTAGGCCATTCCTTATCACTAAAGTGTTCCCACATGGAGCGGTTGAGTTGGAGAAGAAGCAGGGTGCAAAGTTCACAATCAATGGGCAAAGAATCAATATCTACCTAGGGCATGCGTAGAGTGTCCATGAAGTGGTTGAGGCATATCGCCTTGATGAAGTCTAAGTAATCAAGGATCTTGCGTTGTGCCGCGACGTTAAATCAATCTCTTCTTTGGAGGCAACCCAAGGTGTATCCTCTAGCCAACAATAGGTTTTTCTTTACTTTGTAGGAATAGTTTCATTCTCTTGTTTCGTTTTGTTTTACTCATCTTCATGCGTTAATTTTTTTTAGTGTGTTGGCTAGAGAGTATTTTAGGGTTCGTGTCTCAAAAGTGTCCAGAAAAACACAAAAAGAATAGCTTAGTGGCTGTTCAATGTGTTGGGACCAAACCCAAGAATTCTGCGGAAAATGGTCTGGTGCACAAATCTACGGACCAATCGATGGGCCATCGTTCAATTGACGGACCGTCCATGGTGTCCGTAGATACCAAGTATGTCTTGAAATTTTGTCTAAGTTTGTGTGCGATCGACGGTCCAATTGATGATCCGTCGACTGACTGACGGACCATCGACGGGGTGTTGTATGTCCAAAGAACTAGTGACCGAACTTACCCGGCTGGCTATATTAAAAGAAAAATGTTCATTAACCTCCAAAAATCTTTTCAAATTGTTTCCCAACCATTTCCCTCCCTTTATTTCCTTCCTTTCCCATTAATTTTCCATATCATTCCCTTCCATTTTTCATCAGAATCTCCAAAACTCCCAATATACCCAAACTCCCAAAACCCTCTCCTTCCCAAATTCTACTTTGTCTCTCTTGTTTTCTCGGGTCGGTGTTCGAAGTCAGGCACGTAGGTTGTTGAGAAGATTACCCACTCATTCACTCCACTACCGTGTTCAGGTATTTCGATTCCCTTTGCTCAATGAATTCTAATTCATTTGTTATTGGAAACAAAAATGTAGTAAGTGGGTCTTGACTTAGGAAAAAAATTGAACGTAAATGATTGTTAAAATATGGGTACTATGTCCCTTAGAATGATAGAGAGTGAATGGGGTGGGGTGTAATCTGTTTAAAATATTATTGTTGACTTTCTGACTAGGGTTTGATAGCATCGTAGAATTTGAGATCGAAACTTGCGTAATCGAAACCCTAAGGATGAAGAATTAGTCTTGTACTTGTTGTTATGTGTTGGATGAACTAATGAAGGTCTAAAATATGTCAATATGTGACACTAAAAACAAGGTCTCACATCTGTATCTGATCAATAGCATGAGACCCCGTCTATGGACCGTCGGTTGATCGACGGGCTGTCGATGGGGTCCGTCAATTGATAAACTGTAAAATTGCTGAACTTTGAGATGACGGAGGTGAACTACAGTCCGTCAATTGATCGACAGGAAATTCTGTACGTCCGTCGTTTCTAACTGAAACCCTGATTTGTGAGAACTTAAAAATTATTCTAAGTGTCAGACGACGAAAGTGGACTACGGTTCATCGATTAATCGACGGGTTGTTCTGCACGTCCGTCGTTTCCAACTGAGAGGTTAGTTGAATGAAGACTAAAAAAATTTCTTAAGTGTCCAAAGACGGACACTATTGACGGACTGTCGATTCATCGATGGGCCGTCAATAGTGCCTGTCAACTAGTACTGCAGTTCTGCACAGGACTGTGATTTGTGTGTTAATTTTTTGTTTTGATTGTTTTGTGTGTATAGTCCGATTGCTATGAGACTAACAAACTATTTTCCAAGTACAGATGGCTCCCAAACCAGACCTCGTCTATTCCAGGGGCAGGTCCAAGTCCGTGGCACCATCAGATCTAATGATTGGCACGTCCGACGATGAGCGGGATCCTGAATACGTGCCCCCTGTTACCCGGACCCCTACACCAGCTGCAAGAGCCACTCGGGGCACCCCCCAGAAGGTGGAGTCCAGTGTAGTCAGTTCCTCCCAGTATGATAAGGAGCGCACACTGATCGGCACAACGTTTGGGTCTGCTTCGGGTTTTGAAAAAGCGTCTGGCTCCAAGCAGCATTAGGTTTTGAGTTGGCCCACTCTACGGGGTCGAATGAGGACACTGACTCTGGTTCCGGATAACTTGGAGCGACTCACCCAGAGGTGCCTGCCTGCAATGCCTCGTCTGATGAGGCCCATAGTTCGGAGTCAACTCCGGGACCCTAGGATGATGTCCCTGCACCGGTTCCTGATGAGCCAAACCGGTTGTGCGTTTGATGTTCAGTATCATATCTACAGGGACGCAAAGCTGCTGAATGACAAGATGGTGATGACTCGGTTGGTGACAGTCGAGCGGATATTCTTATATGGAGTCTTCACATAGTCCCTGATGTGCATAACTTGTTTACCCGCCACAGGCTTGAGTGGATGGCGAGGAGTCTGGAGTCATATAGCGAGGAGGTTGTTAGAGAGTTCTACGCCTCATATGTGGCGACTCTCAGAGGTTGTTTGGACAGGCGGGTGAAACCTTTCAAACAGGACCCACTCACAGAGGTTTTAGTTTGAGGCTGCCGGTTGGACATTTCTCCTACTTCAATCCACCGCTTCCTGTACGGTGTGCCCAATGGTGCTGCGAGAGATACCCTTACTCCGGAGTTTGATTAAAGGTGGAATTTGGTCAAGAGTGGCCAGTTTCAGAGGAGCAGAGATCAGAGAGAGTCCACCAAGAGGTGGATTGCACAGAAGCACTCCATTGACGGTGAGGGAGCAAAATGGGTGTTGGACCCTAGAGGCCTTATCAGAATGGCCAACCTCGCTTTCACATCCATGTTCTTCCGGCTGTTATTCCACCACCGCCTATCTCCTATGGCAGCAGATAACATTCTTACATGGGATAGAGCGGTATTGGTTGCAGCATTGGTAGCCGGGTTGGAGATCAACTTCGCAAAGTTATTGATCTCGGTGATCCATGAGAGGACTTTTAAGACCTCTACTACTTACCCATTCACCTGTTTGATCTTCCAGTTATGCAAGGATGTTGGAGTGCCTATTTGGCACTGTGATGTCCTCGGTACTCCGACCGGGACTGTGGATATATGTATCATCAGGGATGAGGCCAATGTGGCGACACTTCGAAGAGGGCCTAGAGTTGAGTTGCAGCCGCTGAGTGAGAATTTAGTGAATACAGTAGAGTTAGCCCAAGGGGCTGATCCTGCCACTTCAGAGCCTACTGAGACCACCCCGGCCGAGTCCGCCCATGGCACTAGTAGAGCACCCAGTTCCTCCCGGTCTTCTCCACTATCTACAGCACTGGTCCCGATAGCTAGAGTCCAGAAGTTAGAGGCCCAGATGGCCACCTTGTTGCATCATATCCAGCCTTGGATGCAAAAATCCATTGTCGAGGCTGAGGACCGGATTGAGAAGAGGGTAGCCCAGTAGACAGAGTAGAAGATTCAAGCGGTTCACTAGCGCCTTGATGCATTGGAGCTGCAGGTTCTTGCACGCCCAACTCCCACCATTGACTTGACTACTCTTCAGGAGGCGGTGGCGAGTTTGCGGGACGATGTTGACGGTATCCTGGAGATGAGGGGACATGAGCCCGAGACTGCACCCGTTAAGCTAGCGGAGGACACAGTGCTTTCTGTACTATTCACTGCCTCCACTGTACCGCCTCTTATGCCACGTGAGCATTCCAAGACGCACTGTTCCAGCCGCACCACCGAGGGAGAGAATGCCCGTGCAAGGAAAAAGGAGCGGACGGACCTTGAGGCTGCAAGGAGAGCCTCGTTGATTTATGAGGAGACCCGTCTGATGAGGGATCGAGAGTTTGCTGATGGGGCATCTATTTCCAGACTTGAGAATGTTGAGAGGAGCACCACTGAGGGTGCGGAGATTGTCGTGGGCACCACTGAGGGTGTCTCTATTACAGAGGTTGAGGTTCCGAGAAATTAGACCCGCCTGCTTGTTGATCTTCGGCGCTATGCACCTCAAGTTTGCTTCACCTACCACCCTGTCTTTATATTTTTTATGCATTGGGGACAATTGCATGCTTTTTTTGTTGGGGGTGGGGTAAATGGAAAGTGAGTGTTAGGGTGAAGTCTGAGTAGCCCAACTCACGATCCTCTTTTAGGGGTTTTATTGCATGTGTTCTTTTGCCCCAAGAGACTGATTACTTTCCTGTTGAACCGGCATGTCATAACTTGTACAAAGTATGAAAGTGAAATATGAAGCATGATGGCTAAACATGAATGATATCTCGTTCTAAGAAAATGCTTGCATGAATAGGTATAAAGAAGTTGAATGTGTTGGCTCTAATCATGACATAGAGATGCACCCACTGCATGACCCTTAATCTAACACTTAAACTAGGTGTCCGAAAATCTGATAGGGTAGCAAGGTGTCAAGAGAGTGTGAGGAAGTTTGATTGTTCCACTGTTGGAACCTAGCTAGAACTTGCCCGATTAGTCCTGCAAAAGGAATCTGCGTTAGACAATTTGGAAAGGATCATAGGCCCTTGTTCAAATTAGCAAACATCTAGCCTAAAGTAAAGTGAACCAAATGAAATTGTTATCCCTTTTTGATCCAAATATGTTGAGCCTATAATAGACATTTCTTTTCTTCACCAACTCACATTCCCTGGGTATAATGTGTTGGCTCTGGTCCCTCCTTGGACATGTGCACCTCAACTTAGGCCAAAAACATAAGTTGAGGGTGGCTAATATAGAAACTAACCTCGACTTGGCCCTGACCCAACCTTGGGTAATGTGTACCTCAACTCATGGCAAAGCCATAAGTTGAGGGTGGCTATTATGAGTGATGACGCGAAAAATGGGTATGAAAAGAGTAATGTGGAAAAGAAAAGAAAAAGTTATCAAGAGAGGTGACTCAGTCAAAATTATCAATTGAATTAAAAAAGAGAAAAGAAAGAAAAAGAGTTGAACAAAAAGAAGTAAGAGTCACTTCCACAAAGAACAAAGGGGAAAGCAAGGTAAAGATGAAAAGAAAAGAAAAGTAGGGCAATAAGAGATAATGAGAGAGGTAGGACACTTAGCCGTAATGTCAGGGAGGGCAAAAAGTCACTAAAATGTACCCATATGTACCATACCTAACCCTGAGCCTACGTTACAAGCGAAGAAAGACCTTTTGTGATTCTAAGAGTCTAATGTAGTGAACTTAAGCAGTAAAAATAAAGGCAAGCCTATGGCGACAAGTACTAACTAGGTGTGAATTTTTTTTGAGCGTGAGTGGTGAATAATGATCCTTATACTCAAAGTTAAAATCACTGTGCGAAAAAGGAGGATAGCTTTTGAAGTGAGGGCACTAGTTGCAATATCCAAAAGTTGGTACCTTGGCGAGAGGCAAAAGAGTAGAGGTGTCGGTGCATGGTGATTTTATGTCATGGTCTGATCCACACGAGCGAGCTTATCAAGCCTAAGAGTAAAAGCATGCACTAAAGCAACGAACAAGTTGGGATTGATAGCCATGTGATTGTGAAAGTTCAAAAGAGGATACTTTTGTACAAAGTGTTGTATTGAGTCATAGTGCGTCGCTTGAGGACAAACAAGGAATTTAAGTTGATGGTGTTGATGTACCGTGGTTTCACGGTACTTTCAATGCTTTTTCCTTAAGATTGGTGTGTGTCTAGAGCCTTTTTGTAGAAGTTTTAATATGTTTTTATCTTTGTTTTGCACAAAGGTGTCCAAAACCAAAAAATAGAAGGTATCTAAGATTTATTGCAGAGGTGACACACGAAGGCCATCGACGATCCTTCGTTCCATCGACGGACAATAGATGGTGACCGTCGACTGAAAGTTCAGGCATTTGGAGAAACTTTGGGAAATCTGACCAAGTGTGGGGCTACGAAAGGATCGACCGTCCGTCGATTGATCGATGGACTGTCCTGGTAAATAGTCAATTGGATCAGAGAAGATGCTAGTGGAAGGATAAGAAAACGATGGTAAGTTTGTACTTACGGAGGCAGTCGATGGTTCGTCATTTCATTGACAGTCCGTCTGTGGGGGTCGTCGATTGAAACCGCATTTTTTGGACAACTTTCCTTATTTGAATTCCTTTTAATTTAGGACAATATTTGTTATAAATAGGGTGTAAAACCTCATTTTGGGGGTTGGATTCTATTACTATTTTTCTTTTGTTTGTTCTTGGGGGTATGTTTTTGCAACTTTAGCATTAATTCAAATTTCTGGATTTGGTTTTCAAGTGAATTATTATTGTTTCATGTTGAATTTCTGTATTTTCTTCGAATTCATCAAACTAAGTTTATGATTTATTGTCCATCCAATATGAATTGTGTTCTTCTATGCATGGGTGACTAAATCCACGACTAGGGTTGTGTAAACCATGGGTAATTAACAAAGTAAACCTAGATTAATAACAATTCTCAAATAGGTTATCACATGCATTAAACCTAGATTAATAACAATTCTCAAATAGGTTATCACATGCATTGATAATTCTTTCACTTAGAAGTCTTTTTAACGAGTGCACACGTTAGAACTTGCCTTATTGCTACTTGCCCGACCAAGAAGGTAGTTTATAGGAAAATAATTATCAACATAGATTTATTGGGATATTATCTAATAGGCTAGTTTCGATTGGTGCGAAGTAATAACTAAGCCATACATCGAATATGATGCTTAATATGAAGTAAAGGTAAGGGTTAGTAACTTAGACATACGTAGCCGGACCAAGGTACGGAGTGAAATTCTCTAAATGTCGGACAAAGGATTTAGAGATACCTAACTTATCACTTTGCATGCAAACCACTGAGGAAGAATTGTTATAGCTAAAAATACGGCGTAATGAACCTATGTGGAACACTTACACCCTAGTTTCTCTCACAACTTGATAAACACCAAAGATTTAATCATGTTACCTGTTTTACTTAGCAATATTAAAAGACTTTTGTTTCACAAAATCCCCCCTTTAGTTTCCTATTTCCAGAAAGGACTTGACTAAATAGAAGTAATCGTACATTGAAGTTAAGTCAAAACCAGTTTCCTCGTGGGATCTACCTCAACCTAATAGTTTGGTTCTTTACTTGATACGACTGCTTATACTTCTTTAGGGAGATATAATTTGAGGGTATCATTTATGAAGTTATATGTGTATTATGAGAATGGCCTTGAAGGCATGATATGTGAAGTGAAGTGATAGTTTTGATATGTATATGTTATGGTATGTGTTGGAATGTTGATATGAGTATCTTGAAGGGTTTATGTCTAAATGAAGTATGTATTTGATATGTAAAGTATGATAGTGTGTAAATTGTTATAAATGTGGGTTGAGCATGTATAGAAGTCAATGTTATGAATAGTGGTCATTATGTGAAAGGTGTGATCACAGGTGCTCACACACACACTTGAATGCATGAATGAAGTCAATGAATGAAAATGGGGGATTGTAGGGTGGACACTCTTCTTGAGTAGAGATGAAGTGTCTAGACCATCCCTACTACTCCTAAGTATGAAAAGGGGGATTTTGGGGTGAACACTCTTCATGAGCAGAGATGAAGTGTTTAGTAAGAATCTCATTATTCCCGATGAGCTTTCCAAGATAGGTTGGAGGTGGGATACCCTTCGTGAGTTGAGATGGGGTGTTCAATAGTCATCTCCTAACCTATAGTCAATGAATGTTTAAGACTCCGTGGGGGATTTATGCTTAGCACCGAGAGGATTTGAAAAAGGGGTGGGTACACTTCGTTAGTAGAGATGTTGTATCCAATGTACCTCTCGATATGAGTGATCCTTGTTAGTAGAGAGTGAGTTACTTAGTAGCATTCTCCTTATCATTTAACTATGTGCCCGCGTAGGTGTATCTATTGGAGAAACCATGTAAAGGCTAAAGAATAAGACCCTACCTTAGGCAAGTAGGGATCCCTCATCCGGTATGGGTAGTACTGGGATTCCATGTCAAGCTCTCATGGTCTATGTCGGTTAAAGGTATTCCCCACAAAAGAATATACAGAACTAAGTCTTATTAAGGGTGTACTACTTAGGGTAGGTGGTGGAATGGGACGCTACTTACCCATTGCACAAGTAGACATTTGGAGGGAGTCTTGGTGTGTCCTTATGTGAAATGTATGAATGGGTCATGATGTGATGTAAAAGAAAGTAATGTGACTTTATGTCTAATGTTAAGAAAGCGTGTTAAAGTTATGTCTTGTATGATGAAACTTATGAATGATGAATGTAGTGTATCTAATCTCATGGAATCCTCAAGAAGCACATAGTGGGAGTAGTAGTATGGGATGCTACTCTCATATTGCACTTTGTGTGACTTGTAAGTCCACCTGAGAGGGGTACTTATGTGAAGTTCTTAAATTCAAGTATGTTTCTCTAGTGTCTTTGATATTGAATGGTGACTCGTGTAAATAAAATGAAGTAAGCCTATCCCTAGTAGTCTCAAGGATCTCTTGAGTAGTTATTGAGGAGGTTGTATGGGTGACCTCCCTCCTTATGTCTTGCTTTGGGGAGCCTTTGGACAACTTAGGATAGGAGTATTTCATGTGTAATTTTGGGTTCTCTTTAAGTGTGCTTTTATGTTGAGAAAAATGGATGTTTTGCCTTATGTGCTAAATGATGGTTTTCAATGATGTCTTGTAACTTAATTCATGAAGGTTTTTATCAAAATAGAATGACTTATATGTTTATACTAAATGTCCCTTTTTGCATGATTTTGCATATGCCATATTTAGTACAATGTTTATACCAACCAGATACTTTTCTATACTTTATAAGTATAGGTTGGAGCCGAGTTGAAGGGTAGAAGGCAAGCTAGGGAATCGACTCTCTCATGACTAAGTATGTCCTCATATATTTGAGGGCATAGTCTATGTTTATTTAGTTTCTTCTTTTAAGACTTGTTAAGACTTATTATGTATTCCTTTCAATGTAAGGGGTCGTGTCCCTAAGATATTCATTTTGTGTCTTTAAGTTGGCTTGTGACGATGAGACTATCCTTAGTATTTATAAAAGATGTTTTTCGTTATTATTATTTATTGTGAAAATTTTAAATTTCCGCACTACTTTTCTTGTCTTATGTAATAAATGATAGCTAAGAGGCTTGTGCAAGACCTTCGAAAGGTCGAGTACGCCTTGTGACAACCTAAGGGTTTCCCCAACTTCTCGGGTGTACTTGGGGTCGTTACAAACTTGGTATCAGAGCATAAGGTTTTTGGAAAGAGTTTAGGGTCCAAAGTATCACAAGCCACGTCTAGTAGAGTCTTATTCATCGGTGTGAGTCGCGACACATCCATGGTTGAGAGGCTATAGGACGATAAAAGTTTCACTTTCTTAATTACTCTAGTGTCGTGCCATAGAGTTGAGTTCTATAAGTTCCTTTTCTCAACCTCTTTTCTTATGTTTATAGAACATGAATACGAGAAGGACACCCGCTAGAAGGGAGGAGGGATAAGTAGGTAATGAGAGAGTTCCTCTCTGGAATGAGCAAGTTTCTATCGTTGACCCAGAGGAGATGAATGAAGAGGTTCCCCCTCTGGAACCTCAAGGACCTCAAGTGCCCCAAATGCCTCCAATGACCCAAGGTCCTCAAGCTCCCCATGTTGAAGGGGATATGACTAATGCAGAGATAAGGGCTGCTCTTAGGGTCTTGACCCCAATCATAATGACTCAAGCTCAAGTCGTCACTAATGATGTGGTTGCCCAAGCTAACCTAGGAGTTAGACCTCAACCTCAACCAAATTCAAGTACTCGCGCCTCTAGAATCTGGGATTTCATGAGGATGAACCCTCCTACTTTCCATGTCACTAAGGTGGATGAATATCCACAAGGCTTTATAGATGAGCTGTTCAAGGTGGTGGATGCTATGGGTGTGACTTCTAGAGAGAAAGCGGAATTTGCCACTTATCAACTAAAAGATGTGGCACAAGTGTGGTTTGAACAATGGAGAGATGAGAGGCCCTTAAGGGAAGGTTCGGTAGATTGGGAAGTATTCAAAATGGCTTTTCTTGATACGTTCTTTCCCATAGAGTTGAAGGAAAGGAATTTAGTAGAATTCATGAACCTTCGTCAAGGGGGATGAGTGTTAAGGAGTATTCTCTCAAGTTCACCCAACACTCTAAATATGCCCCAACTTTGGTAGCCAACTCTAGGGCTAGGACGAATAAGTTTTTGATGGGGGTATCTAGTATTGTTGAGAAAGAATGTCATACGGCTATGCTCCATAATGATATGAATATCTCTAGGCTCATGGTGTATGCCCAACAAATTGAAGAGTCCAAGCTTAGGGAGATGACTAGAGATGGAAAGAGGCCTAGGTCGGAGGAGTCAAGTCAACCTAAGTCTAAGAAGAGGTTCTTTAATCAAGATTCTTTCATGAGGAACAAGGATAGGGTTTCAAACAAAAATTATCAAGGAGGTGGTTATGCTTATGAGAGGCCTAGGTGTACTAGTTGTGGAAAACAACACTTGGGTAGGTGTCTTGCCTGTACGGATGGTTGCTTTGGATGTGGTAATAGGGGCCATACGATGAGGGATTGCCCTACCCTCAAGGGAAAAGGGAAAGAGGTCAACCAAGCTCCTCATGATGGTCTAGATCCCAATGCTCGAAACATGAATCCTTTCTATGCTCTCGGAGATAAAGAAGCGACTAATCCGGAGTGAAGGCCCGGTAAGTCATAATTCCTTTTGGTTGTTATGTTTATGTTACGATATTAGTTTATATGGTCTTGTCTGTTATGTTGTCATGCATTCATGTTAGAATTGCTTGAATGTGAATTCTTGAATTTTGAGTATGTTTCACTGTAAAGGAGAACTGTTCACTGTAACGAATTTCAAAATTTGATTTAATTGCTTGTGTAGAAATGATATGTAAGAGCATGCTAATGTTGGAGAAGGTAGTTCCTCCATAAATAATGAAATGAGTATGTCGTGTGAATTGTAGAACTTGTTCCAACTTTCTTATGTTCCTTAAATGCTAAATGATGTGAAGTTGGTGCTCCTTGTGAGTTGGTGCATTGAGTATGAATGTATTGACCTTGATGATTTGTGTGGTATGCTTCTAGTTGTGTCCTTGAAGTCCTCAGAAATGTTTAGTGTCATTTGAGGACGAATGTTGTTCTAAGTGGGGGAGATTGTAAAGACCCTAAAAATGAAATAGGTCAAACTAGAGCTTCACATGTGTTTCATGAGTTAACAATGTATTAAAATAGTGTATTTTAGCATTAGAATTCAGTCCGTACAGTTTGGGAGCGTTTGGAAGTCAAATGCTCAAGACGTCCGAAAACTACTTGAAGTTGAACTAGTGTGTCGTAGTGTTTTGTAGTGAAGTTTTGGGGGACGGTTTGAGAGTGAAATTGAGTGCCAATGGTTCCTATGCGTAGAGGGATGTACCAAGTGTTAAAAGGTCCGAGTACGACTCCTCGGGGACCATCCGAAGGGCCCTCGAGGAGGACCCAAACATGGATCAAGATGCTGCCCAAGGCAGCGTGCAGGGGCAGGATCTAAAGCCCCACCTCGCGACGCGCCCTTGACACGAGGTATACTGCCTCAGAATTTTTGAGAGGCAAAAATCTGGAGCTTGCTCGCGATGCGCATCCAAGTCTCAGATTCGGCCGCGACGTTTTGAAGTCAAATTTCAAGTTGGAAAAGGGTCCAAATGGTGTGGGGTCTTTTGGGAACATTGGGGATCATTTGTGGACAGATTTAGCTTCATTTTAAACCTCATTTCACCCATCATTTCCAAGCCTAAATATCAAATCAAATTCTCCAAAAACCTTCTCTCCAAAATCCTCCATTGAAGAAGCTTCAAGCTCCAAAGAAGAGGAACAAGTTCTTCACGTTTTCTTCACCAAATTCTCGTGGGTTTCTTCATATTAAGGTATGGAAGTCATCCTTGAACCTTCTTTCATTCAAGGAGACCTTTCAAAGAAATTTCAAAAAGGATTTCAAACTTCAAACTTCTTTATTCATTGACTCTAAGTATGGGTCTTTGCATGAAAATGTTTTATAGATTAAAATGAGTTGTTTTTAGCTTTAAATGATTATTTTAATGTCAAAACCCCAATGGGATCATGTATAATCTTTTTTATCAACTTTTGGCTTATGAAATGGGTTCTATGAGCATGACTAGATAATGTTAAAGTTATTATTTCTTGGTGGTTTTATTGAGCTTTAGCTACTGCCCTAAGGGCTATTTTATTATGGATTATTGTATAAATTGTGAATAGGTGTTAAAGGCTTGGATGAAGGGTAAGTTGTTCTATCTTGGTTAAGCTATATTTAAGTAATTCTTGAGTGGTATGGTCCACCTTTGGTGGCGGTGTTTACTTGAAGTTTACGAAGTTATATGTGTATTGTGAGAATGGCCTTTAAAGTATGATATGTGAAGTGAAGTGATAGTTTTGATATGTATATGTATGGTATGTGTTGGAATGTTGATATGAGTATCTTGAAGGGTTTATGTCTAAATGAAGTATGCATTTGATATGTGAAGTATGATAGTGTGTAAATTGTTATAAATGTGGGTTTATGTCTAAATAAAGTATGCATTTGATATGTGAAGTATGATAGTGTGTAAATTGTTACAATAAGTTGTTCTTAGCTTTAAATGATTATTTTAATGTCAAAACCCCAATGGGATCATGTATAATCTTTTTTATCAACTTTTGGCTTATGAAATGGGTTCTATGAGCATGACTAGATAATGTTAAAGTTATTGTTTGTTGGTGGTCTTATTGAGCTTTAGCTACTGCCCTAAGGGCTATTTTATTATGGATTATTGTATAAATTGTGAATAGGTGTTAAAGGCTTGGATGAAGGGTAAGTTGTTCTATCTTGGTTAAGCTATATATAAGTAATTCTTGAGTGGTATGGTCCACCTTTGGTGGCGGTGTTTACTTGAAGTTTACGAAGTTATATGTGTATTGTGAGAATGGCCTTGAAAGTATGATATGTGAAATGAAGAGATAGTTTTGATATGTATATGTATGGTATGTGTTGGAATGTTGATATGAGTATCTTGAAGGGTTTATGTCTAAATGAAGTATGCATTTGATATGTGAAGTATGATAGTGTGTAAATTGTTATAAATGTGGTTGAGCATGTCTAGAAGTCAATGTTATGAATAGTGGTCATTATGTGAAAGGTGTGATCACAGGTGCTCACACACACACTTGAATGCATGGATGAAGTCAATGAATGAAAAAGGGGATTGTATGGTGGACATTCTTCGTGAGTAAAGATGAAGTGTCTAGACCATCCCTACTATTCCTAAGTATAAAAAGGGGGATTTTGGGGGTGAACACTCTTCGTGAGTAGAGATGAAGTGTTTAGTAGTAACCTTACTATTCCCAATGAGCTTTCCAAGATAGGTTGGAGGTTGAATACCCTTCGTGAGTTGAGATGGGGTGTTCAATAGTCATCTCCTAACCTATAGTCAATGAATGTTTAAGAGTCCGTTGGGAAGTTATGCTTAGCACCGAGAGGATTTGAAGAAGGGGTGGGTACACTTCATGAGTAGAGATGTTGTATCCAATGTACCTCTCGAGATGGGTTCTTCTCGTTAGTAGAGAGTGAGTTACTTAGTAGCAATCTCATTATCCCTTAACTATGCGCCCGCGTAGGTGTAGCTATTGGAGAACCCATGTAAAGGCTAAAGAATATGACCCTACCTTAGGAAAGTAGGGATCCCTCATCCGGTATGGGTAGTACCGGGATTCCATGTCAAGCACTCATGGTCTATGTCGGTTCAAGCTATCCCCCACAAAAGAATTCATATTTAATTTTTTATATACAGTTCCTTTAATATAAAGTTCAAGAAATACAGTGAATTTATATTTTTAACATAGTCATGCTTTATTTTCGGTTTTTTTTTTATGATTATAATTCTTTTTACATATGAAACATTTTGTCTAGGGTGGCAATTTCAGCTCATATAAGTGAAATGAAATTATTTCTCCCGTATTAAATTAAGTGGATAACTCATTTTTTTTTTGGTTTTCTTAAATAGGTTAATATGGTCTTCTGTCTATTTAAGCTCATACAAATATGGAAAATATGAGTTAACATGAGAATCCATATTCATCTCATATAAGTGAAATGAAACAGATTTTTTGTTTTTGGAAAATAGAAAATGTAGGCTCTGTTGGTGGAAGGGGGGGGGGTAATGTTTTTTTAAAAATAGTTTTTTTTTTAATTTTTGGAAAACAAAAAATAATTAGGGGTAGGTTGTTTGAAGGTGAGGGGTTTAAATTTTTATTTGAAAAATATTTTTTTTTTGTTTTTGAAAAAATAAAATAAATTAGGGGTCGATTGTTGAAAGGTGGGGGGTTTCCCAGGGGAACTGGGTAAAAAAATTTATTTTTTGAAAAAACAAAAAAATTTTTTGGAAACAAAAAATTTAAAGTGGTAGGTTGGTGGAAGGTGGGGGCGCCCCAGGGGGTGGTAATGCCTGTGGGGAGGGGTAAATTTTTTTTAAGAAAAAAACAAATTATTTAAATGGGTTAGAAGAATTTTACTCAAACCATAGTTGCTCATATTATATTTGGATGGATTATAATTCAAACCATTTTTTCTCAATCCATATTCAACACATCCAAATCCCATCCAATCCAATCCAACCATTTGTCACCCCTAATTTTGTCTATAGCAAGTCAACTTCTAACAAAATGTACATCATATATATGACAATATTTTGTCGATATAATTTAATGTGATGTCTTTTATCGTAGATATCATGTCTTTATTTAGTTGTCTTTCTTTCCGTTTGAACTTGTAATTGTTTTTTATAAATTTCATGTTACACCACCTTGATATTTTGTAATATTTTTCTTTATATGTATCTTTTTTGTAGTCAATTTTCTTTTTTTTTATTAAAACTTACGTTTAGTAATTAAAATATATTAATTCCTCTGATATAATAAATTATTTATTTTTCATTAAGCATTAAGAATATCAATCCTCCAACATCCAACACACGATTTTCATGTTATAATTTGTGAAGAGTTATACTCTTATATCAAACATACATACAATGGGTAAAGTTTTTTTTTTTTGAAAAAATGAAATTTTATTTATTTTTGGAAAACAAAAAATATTTAGGGGTAGGTTGGTGGGGGGAGGAGGGAGGGGGGAGGGGGGGAGGGGGGCGCCCCATGGGGTGGGGATGCCTGTGGGGAGGGGTAAATGTTTTTTTAAAAAACCAAATTTATTTAAATGGGTTAGAACCATTTTTCCCAAACCATATTTGACCATCATATTTGTCCATAATATTTGGATGGATTGTAATCCAAACCATTTTTTCTCAATCCATATTCAACCCATCCAAATCAGATTCAATCCAACCATTTGCCACCCCTAATTTTGTCTATAGCAAGTCAACTTCTACCAAAATGTACATAATAAATATAACGATATTTTTGTCGATATATATTAATGTGATGTCTTTTATCGTGGATATTATTCATGTCTTTATCTACTTATCTTTCTTTTCCATTTGAAACTTGTAAAATTTTTTAATAAAATTGATGTTACACCACCTTGATATTTTGTAATTTTTTCTTTAGATGTATCTTTTTTGTATCCAATTTCTTTTTTGATTATTAGAACTTACGTTTAGTAATTATAATATATTAATTCCTCTGATATATTAGATGATTTGTTTTTCATTAAGCATTAAGACTATCAATCCTCCAACATCCAACATACAATTTTCATGCATATAAAAGGACTTAGCTTTGAACTTAGCAATAAATTTATGTACACTCCACTATGATGTATTTACTTATATAAATTAACGTTTATAATGTGAGTTAGGGGACAGACGTGCAGCGCACGTTCCCAAGACTAGTTGTAACATAGAAGAAAGGGCATAAAATAAAAATATGTATGCTTCTTATACTTTCATGAATCATTCACCCCTCAAGTAGATGAATACTAATTTAAAACCTAAATTAGGAAAGCCTTTCTTATTTATCGGTGTTGATTTAGTCATCTTTATTGATAATTTTTTTTAATTACTTTAGTATTAGCTAAACTCTGTATTAATACACACCCTATTGACTTATTTTTATATTCAATCATCAACTGCTAGTGAGCAATTGTTGTTCTCCTAAGAGCCAGAACCTATAGACCTTTTCTGTACTCACTTTATAAGAACATTTTCTTGAAAACTTTCAACTCTTTCACACTATGGACTAAAGAAATGTAAAAGTAAACTGAGAGTTGAACAAATCGTATTTTTAATCATAAACATTACTCGGATAAATAATGAAAACAATGTGGAACTTCGGTTTATAATTTATTTGATGAGAGATATTTAGTAAACACTCGGAGTTTGCAAGCTCTATTTATTTTTTAACTAATGTTTGTGTGCTTTGTATTACTTTATTTCAATGGTTATGTTAGCATGATTCATGACTCACAAAATATGAATTAATAGTGAATGATTGTATATATAATCCAATTATATAGTGATGTAAATAAGTATAATCATAGAGATTTATTATAGAATCAAAGAAAATAAATATTGTAATAGAATAGCATATTCGAAGAGATAGCATAGAAAATTAAAGAGATAGAATAATTGATTTTTACGGATAGGAATGATGGTGTTTAGCAATGAATTTGTTTTATACTTTCTGTTTAATGGAAAAACTCTAACTTTTAGAGGTATTCAATAGAAAGTTTTCATGGTATTAGAGTCTTTTCTTGGCTATCTTGTTTCATAGAGTTCATCTGTGGCTCCATTATGAAACTTATTTAAAATCTAAGTTTTTATTAATTGTTCATCAACAAATGTCGCAACCCAAAGTATATCCTAGGTATAACATAGTATATAGAACCTTGAGGGCCTACACAAGAAACTTAACATTCATCATACAAGATAATAGAAGTAAACAGTTGAAATGACAACATTCATACAAAAGAGGAGTTTGACAAAAGCAAAAGTTTAACATAAGTCTCAAGTCATCTAATATATTCTAAGGAATGTGAATGAGACATAACTCATACATCACATACATGTCTGAAACGAAAATGACATAATGAAATAAAAGGATCTCAGTCATCGGAACATGAGGACTCACCAATCTTCAAAAGTTGAAAAGGATCAATTAACCAAGAGTGTGGGGAATAGGAGCTTCGGATGCACAAGTATGCATTAGTACATGGTATGTATTAAGTATTATATCAATGCATAAAAGTTATAAAACAATGCAAAATGGTACATTACGTGACATGCAACAATCAAGCTAACTCATAAAATAACATGTTAGAAAACTTAATTCGTAAACATGGTAAATGCAAAATAAACATCTTTAAAACACAGGTGAGATACTTTAGAAAGTAACCTTAGTCCGTTCTTGTTAGAAGTTTTTCATTGACCGATATAGACCATGTGAGCTATAACATGATTTGTTGTCTATCCCTTACTAAGAAGAGATTTCCTAACTTGCCAAGATAGGAATCATAATCTTCAGATAACGTTGACTCACTAGCTAATGTTTTTTCTAAGACAACTCTATGGTAGCTCATAGTTATGGGACATTGGTAAAAAGATGCTAGTCCACTCTGTCCTAAGCATAATTTCTATAGAATAATCATTAAACATATTCATCTTATTATCCATGGAAAGACACAACTAAGTAACCAATCCAAAGTAGAGTTCAATTAGAATGGATCCTAAATCTTTATTCAAACTTACTTGAGAAAACCTTTCAACCCTATGAATCCTTCATGAGAATAAAATTTCTCAAAAATTGTAACACCCCAAAAATTTGTAAGTTAAGACTAATCATTCTTCATTTACTTGTTGGGTATATCAGTCGATTCTTAAATTTCCTATATGTCTATGATTTTGTATATCAACTAAGTTCACTAGAAACTCTTAGCACAAAGTTGAATTTAACGTTTTCTTACCAATTAAGTTTTGCGTAAAATTTTACTTAGGTCAACTTAAAACGACCATATAAGTTAGAATAAAAAGAGTTATGTGGCACATAACCTAACAAATTAAAGGTACTTGAATTCTCTCAGTGTTGTGACGAATTAGCCGATGGGAAAAATATTAAAAAGATCATTTTTATCTTTTACCTCTAAGAAAATCCTAAACGAATTTCTTGAATAACTAAAAATTCAAAATAATCAGATTTTCATATCTTAATCCATCATTCTCTTCTCTTCCAAACTCTAAGGAAAAATCAAAGTGGAAGACTCCTTTCAAGATTCTTTCCATCTTTTTCAATATTCTTCTTCAAGGTAAGTTTTTCTCCAAGAGTTTCACTCGTTCTAACAAAATTACCCCATACAATTACGAATCACTAACGAAAAT
Organism: Solanum sitiens; assembly: GCA_016801875.1. Classification (NCBI taxonomy): domain Eukaryota; kingdom Viridiplantae; phylum Streptophyta; class Magnoliopsida; order Solanales; family Solanaceae; genus Solanum; species Solanum sitiens. The sequence goes on along the minus strand of JABWTJ010000236.1, from coordinate 1,157,369 downwards.
CGTACATCTTGATCATGGAGATTTCAAGAATTTCTAGAAAGCTTTTCTTGATTGTTTGCCTTCAAGGTAGGGTTTCAAGGTTTATAATCAAGTTCTTCTTAAATATTCTTCAAGAACCTTGTTCTTTCAGGTAAGTAAGATTATGATAGTTTTGGACTAGTTCATCCCCATGCCCTACATCTACTTTCAAATAAATAAAAGAGACATCTAGGATTCTACCCCTAGATTTTAAGTATTCTTGAAATGAGTTGATTTTGAGTTCTTGAGTTCCAAATTATTATTTTAAACTCTATTTCTAATTATTTAAGTTATATATGCTATGCATTAAGATTCTTGAGTTGATTCATTGATGTCTATATTTCAGCAGGAACCCTATGAATTAAGTATTTTTGAGAGGAGAAATATTGTTGAGTTATAAGTTTTGAGTTCTTGAGTCCTTGAATTCTGAGTACCCAGTTTGGTTATTGTTATTATGATTTTTGAGTTGAACAATTCATGTCTATAATTCTAGTTGAACCTTATGATTTTAGTAATAAATTTTGAAAAGCTTTTTAAGGCCAACACTAGAGTTCTTAAACTGAGTTTTAGAAAGTAAAGATGAGTTTTGAGAAAATAGTTTCTAAAATATCATTAGTATGACAATCAAGTATGACATCAATGTATGAGCAATATGGTATCTAGATATATCATCAATATTTATGCATTATGATTTCCCGAATCATCAATGAACATATTAAAATATAATTTTTGTATGTTTTTTAGAATGAGATTTCAAGTATCAATTGAGTAAGAGTATAAGGGGAATATGTATTCCATAGGTATCAGTTTTTGCATTCATAAAGAGAATTTGCAACACAGTCCTCAAATGATTGATATGATCATCCTCACTACTCGAATAAATCAATAAATCATCAATGAACACAATTATGAACTTATAATAGTATTGTCTAAACACCCAATTAATCAAATCCATAAATGTCGCCGAAAAAAATAAGAAAAAAGAATGTCGCCGAAACATTAGTCAAACAAAATGACATTACATAAATCTCATAATGACCATACTGAGTTCTAAAAGCCATTTTCATAATATCATTATCTTTCACCTCAATTGGTGGTAACCCGACCTAAGGTCAATCTTAGTGAAGTAACTCGCTCCTAGTAGTTGGTCAAACAAATCATTGATTCTTGGAAGAAGATATTAATTCTTAATTGTCCCCTTATTCAATTTTCGGTAGTCAATACATATACGCAGTGAACCATCTTTCTTCTTAACAAATAAAATTGTAGCACCCCATGGAGAGATGCATGGTCGGATGAAACCCTTATACAACAAATCTTTCAACTGCTCCTTTAATTTCTTAAGTTAAACTGGATCCATTCTATATGATTAGAACTAGGTTGCGTACCTGGAAAAACTTCTATACATAAGTATATTTCCTTTTCTCGACGAATACTGGATAAATAATCTGGGAATATTTATGAATACTCATTAAAACTGGGGACTGACTCAAGAGTAGAGGTTTCAAAATCCATATCCCTCACGCTAACTAGATGGTACATGCAACCTTTAGAAATCATCTTTCTTGATTTAAGACGAGAAATTAACCAACCATTTGGCATATAATTTCCCCCCTTCCACACTAGTATTGGTTCATTCGGAAACCAAAATCTAAGGACACGGATTCTACAATCGATAGAAGCATAACAAGAGTGAAGACAATCCATACCATGGATATCATCAAAATCTAGAATATCAAGCTCTACCAAATCAACAATAGTAAATCAATGGGACAAGGAAACGTGACACTTTCTATAGACCCTCTTAGCCATAATAGAATCACCAAAACGAGTAGAGAGAGAAAAAAGACCTAACAACACATCAGGAAGCACATCAAATATCATATCCACATATGGCGTCACAAAAGACAAGTTAACACCGGGATCAAGTAAAGCATAAACATCAAATTGAAAGACTTTCAAAATACATGTAACCATATAAGAAGAATCTTCTTGTTCACCACGAGTCTGAAGTCCATAAAACCTATTTTGCTTGGGATCATTAGTACTCGAACCACTTGGAACAGATGAAGGATAATGTTGAGCCCTAAAACGACTATCTCCGTCATTCTTAGCAACTAAAGTACAATCTCTTATCTTGGGGTAAATCTTACCATAACTGAAACAAGCATTGGAACCCGCTAGACATTTTCTCTCATGCTTTCTTTCACACTTAAGCAATTTAGCAATAACGACTCACTACCACCTCCTTGAGGCTTAGGTTTACACTCCTCTTTTTTGTTGAAATTAGGAGCATTAGAGGAATGTTGCATGGAAAATATTTGACGATATTTAGGACAACAATGTCTATTAGAATTTACATAAAATATACTACCACTTCTAGTTCTAAACCTCTTTGTCTCCCTAGACATCTCCTTAAGTTTCTCCTCTTCAATTAGTTGGGCATGAATCATGAGATGAGAAATATCAATATCATGGACAAGCATATCAGTACAAAATGCTTTCACTACCAATTCGGACACACAAAAAACGAACTTGCACATCCTTGCCTATAATATTTTGACAATTGAGTGAAACTCAAAGCATATTTTTTGACACTCATGTTTCCTCGTCGGAGATTAATAAACACAAGCATTTTTTCCTACCTCATCTTAAGAGAAAAGAACATATAGAGAAAAGTGAACTTATACCTTTCTCATTCTAGGGGGCTCACATCTTCCGGTCTTGCTTCATTCTATCGGTTGAATCAAATTCTAGCAACACCCTTAAGTTGATAAGCCTCCAATCCCGCCTTTTCAACTGTAGTCACTACCATAATAGTCAACACCATATAAACCTCATCAATGAACTCTTTTAGATCTTCCTCAACTTTATAACCATAGAATTCCATAGGATTCATCGTAGTTAAGTCCCTCACTCTAGATGTCATCGTACCCACATTTGGATTTACGAGTATTGTAACACTTCAAAAATATAAGACGTGTTCTAGAGCCTATCATAAGTGTCAAAAGGTGTAGACACTGTTTTAAGGTCATTTTAATGTATATAAGTCATTTAGGAGGTTTAGAAATCAAAACGTCAAAGAACGTCCATGACGTCCAAAAACTAGTTCAATGAGGTACTAGCGTGCCTTATCCTATTTGACTAGCTTTTAGGAGTCGAAAAATGATGAAAATTGGTGGAAGGGTGTCTAACACGTATTAGAGTTAGTTCATAGTCGAAACGTCCAGGCACGAATTCCTAATGATCAACCAAGGTCCTTTGAGGAGGACCCTTGCAAAAGGTGGCAAAAGATGTCAAGAGACAGTGTTCACAAACGGAGGCCACTGACGAGGCGTGATCCAATCAACGAGGCATTGATGGCCAGCGTCGATGGAAACTTAGTCAATTTGGAAAAATGGTCATTTTGAATAGTCTCTGAACTCATAGACGGATTTGTAGCACGGAGGTGCACAGTGACCGTCGATGGGTACACGATCCGTCGGTCGTGGTGTCGTCTGTGAGGTCTATATTTTGCTGCACATTTTTAATTAGTTAATTTAATTAATTGTCTTAGTTAGGATGTTAAATAGGGGTTAGGGGAGGTCTAATTAAGTTATTTAACCACCTATATAAAGCCCTAACCTAATTAAACTAACCTAAGCTCTCATAATTCACAAACCCAAATTCTCTTCCTTCTCTCTTCTTTCTCTCTCTAGTTGAAGAACTCCATTGAAGATCAAGCTAGGGGTGGTTTCAAGGGATGCAAAGGGTCAAATTTCTCCATAAATCTTCATTAATTAGTAAGTTATGGGATTCCTTTCACCTTTGAGACCTCTTTCCTCAAAGGGTTCCATCGAATTGATTTCAAAAGTTGGGTTTTCAAGTGGGTTTTCATCCAATACGAAATTGATGTCATGAATTGCTTTGTTTATGATTTATTTTGGATTTTATGAATAGATTAACATGTATTTTAACTTAATTATGCTATTTCTTTATGGATTGTTCTGGTTTGTAGAAGATGACATATTCCCCTTAACCCTAGGTTGTGATCTTGATATGAATTGGGTAATGTTGGTTCAATTGAATTGGTTATTGGTTGAATTACTACTAGATGATGTTATTGTATCAATTATGAATAGATTAAGATGAATTTTAGTCCTATCATTCTAGTTCTTGAGTAATTGATCTAGGTTATGAAGTGTATTATCGAATTGACCTAAGCCTCTTATCTTAAGCTATGAACTAGAAATGGATTTTGGTTTAGTGACTCAATTGACTTTGTTATCATGCTGGTTATTGATATGTGATGATATTATACCCTTGTTGGTTTGAATTAAAGGTTGATGGTAAGACCTTGATGATGAATTATGAAGGAGACTTGGTAAGTCTTGCGATCCCTATTCTTTACTTCAATTATGGTTACTTGTGGTTAAGTGATGATGATATATTGAAGTATGCCTTGTATTAGGATTGATAGGGTTGGTATGATGTTTAATTTAAATGTCTTGACTATGGATTGTGAGGTGTTGGCTAAGATGTAAATGTTATAGGGATGGTGATAATTTACCAATGTGCCTTATCATGATGTGAATATTTTAATGTGCTACCCTCACCTATATGAATTATAATGAAAGGACAATACTCATGCAATTCTTATTGAGCTATGATGATGATGTTTATATAAGGGATAGACCTATGACCTACATTAAGCTATGATGATTAATAAAGGTATTAAAGATATTTCAAAAAGGGACTCTAGCTTAGCACCGAGTGAACTAGAATGAGAAGTGTCCATTCCCACATAGGGAAGGTAGGATCACTAATTTACTCTTGAGATTGGGACTCCAATGCATGTAGTGGACCATTAACATTTTAAAGACATTTCAACTAAATTGTTGTTTTAAGAAGTCAAAAAAATGTTTAGATACATTATCCAATTAAATGTGAAATTAAAGACATTAAAGAAAATGGAAGATAAAAAGATGTGTATCAGCCTTCAAAACCTTCCTTTCCATAAATTAATTTCTTAAAACTCTTGTCTCTTCATTTGCCCATTTTGAATGAAGATGATTTTTTTAAAATTTATAAATACTCATATTGAGTAAAATCAAACACACGTATGATGAAATGATTTTTTCAAATTTATGAATACAGATATTGAATATTACTTTCTCTGTCCCTAATTACTTGTCCTTTTTTAATTGACAAAACTATTAAGAAAATAATTATTGACATAGTGAATTTACCATTTTATCTTTTTTCTTTATGAAGTAGATGTATTAAAGACTTATGATTTTCAAGAAGCTCTACCTTTTTCAAATAATTAATTGAGAATATAGTATGTTAAAAGAACATGTCCTTTCTAGATTTGTCAAAATGGACAATTAATTGGGGACAAATAAAAAAAAGAAAAATGGACAAGTAATTAGGGACATTAAGGAGTATCAAACAAGCATATGATGAAAGGTTAGTTATACAATTGCTAATCGCAAAATGCTTACTTTTATTTGATATTTTCTTATTATTTTATTTTTAGATTTCATGATTTTCTATTTGTTGTTTTCTATCTGGTAATATCTTAATAGAATTATCATTGTTGTAAAGCATCAATTTTTTAGACTTTCAAATTGTTTTGGAACAAAAGTCTATAGTGCTTCAAGTTACTTAAATTCATTTTAAATAAATTTGAAGTTATATTTTTCAAGTGACATGATAGTTTTTACATCTATAAACTAGGTATACGATTTTTTTAGTTCTCATATGTATTTTTAGTGTTGAAGTGACGGTATTATATTTTTTCTCGTATGCGTCAACTAAATTGAGAAACTTTTTGATGTATTTTTACAATCTCATAATTAGTGATGTCCAAATTCTTGCTTTTTAAAATTATATTATTTAGGATTTATACATAATATGTTTTATGTATTACACACTATAATTGCATATAATGATCCATTTGATTGTTTATGCATGTAGGTTGTGAGGACAACAATATATGAAATTCTAATCATTTGAGGTCCATAAATTAACTTCTAAGGTGAAGACAGTGGGTGGTGTTTAGTGTGATGTAAATGATGTTTTCTTTCTCGCTTGATGTAAATGTATTTCTTTTTTTTAATGTTTGAGTTGACTTAGGATATATTTGAGAATATGCGTATATAAAATATATAATACAACTTTTTCTTTCTCCTTTAAATAAGGAATAAGGCTTTCCCTTTTGTTGATTTTTATGTCCCGTCAGTTTCTATCGTAACGAAGATTGTTGTGAGGGGATCTTTGTGTAAATGGAGATTGCTTTCAATGAAAGAAAAATTAAAAATATAAAAAATATTGCAATGCTATATTTTATGCTATTGAAAGTTATTAAAGAAAGAGTAAGTATATGTTGATTTGTAAGCCAAAAAAAATCCCGTCTTGCTTATGTTAGTCAAGCAATATCATCTTTTATGTTTGATTTTTTCTTTAAATTGGTAGTCATTTTGTTATTCTTCCTTATGTCTCTCCTCTAATTTTAAAATAAAATACACAATCTTTATGTCCCCAAGTGAAGTATTGAAGTTTAAAATATGATGGTTGAGCAAGTGCAACTCCAATAGTCGTGCAGATAATTTTGTTCATTATTGTGGGTGAATGAAAAGTTGTCATTTTAATGAGTAAGTTTGTTCTTATGTCAACCTTCCTGCTCATCTACTTTAGTGTATTTCTTACTATTATGTTGAAGTATTCTTTGAAGTTCCTCAAAGCATCATTCTGTAGCTTTATTTTTATTGAACTATGAATTTGATATATAAGCTCACAATTTTACAATGTGAAAATTTTATATATGACATTTTTATAGACTATTTTTAAGTTATAGCATTAGAGTTAGACTTTCAATATATAACATTAAATATTTCTGGTTATAACATATTACAAAAGAAAAAAGGAATAAACAAAAAAATGTTTAATAAAAAATAAAAAATTAATAATTAAAATAAAAAAGAAATATATAGGGGTTAATTTAATTTGAATTGATAATAGATAATCAATAATTAGCAAGATTCAAGGGACTCAATATAATTAATATTATTTAGTTTCCTTAAAATGCTCAAATCAATTAAAATCGATTTAAATTCTGATTTTGTTCTTTTTATTTATCATGTTTCCCTCTCTTCGAATTTCTGCAAAACTTATTCTCAGTGTTGTGTAGGGATTTTTTTCCTTGAAAAAATCTTGATTTTCTTCTGATGGACAACAATATATCAATATTTACACATGGTAGAAGATGGGATCCTTCAGGTTGGTACTTATTATTGTTTAATGATTTGCTTCTCGTAATTTTTGTTCATAATAGAATTTTGTTAGTTTTGTTTGATAACACGTTTTGGCAAGTTTGTATACTGGCAAAAGTATGGTATAGTGAGAAAGTGGAATATATGAATGAATTCAGTATATACGTTTTTGTTTTATTAAATTTGAAAAAATGAGTAATTTCTGAAAATATAAATTAAATGTATAATGTTAAGTTAATTGGATAGTAAAAATCTAATGAAATTGACATTACAGTGTTTTTAATGATTTGTAACAAAAATTATTTAGAATTTTGACGAAATGTACGAAAAGTGTTGCAAGTTGTTATGATATTTGATTTCTTTTTCCAATTATTTAAGTTTTGTCATTTGTGGATATGTTTTTTGTGACAGGAATGTATTATTTGGAATGAAAATCGTATAAATTTGATAAACGTGATGATTGTTGTATGAAATGTGCATTAATTGGATATGAAATGTGAAATATTATTTTCTTGGTATGAATTATGTTTTGAAGAGCACTGTTTAAATGATATTTGATGATAAAATTTGAATTGTCTTTGTATTTTTGTTGTATGAAATGTGTATTAAGTGACTATGAAATGTGAAATATTTTATTGTAATTAATTTGTATTACGTTATACTAATTTTTATTTTATTGTAATGAAACAGGAAAATATGTTGATTTTCACATGGAGGGGATCATATATGACGCGTGAAGTCTTTATAGTGGTCTAGTAAGTGCGATACATCAAAACTTAATATAGATGTTAATATAAACGATATTGAGAGAATATATATGGTTAGTGATAGGTGTCCACCTGTTAGTATTCACAATAATGTTGGTTTGAGTGTTTTTTAGATCAAAAGAAAGCTAATTTAGATTTCTTTATGAAATATCTATTGTGCATCACTTTGAAAGCTTTTGAGATGTATAGTCAAGATTCTCTAGTTGTTTCGAACAGGAGACATTCTGGAGTTAGTATAACACAAACTAACACTGATTTATACTCCAACAATTCCATCTGCTTGATAGGAGTGAATTTAGACATAGATGTCGATGAAATAATGATGTAATAAGTGACCATTCTAACTTATTTGTAGCTGAGAATCAGATTTACAAGAATAATGAAATACTTATGGACGTGATGAAACATCTTGGAGTTGTTGAAAAATTCAGTTTTCCTATATCTCGTTCTAATATATCTACGTAAGTACACATTTTTGTTTTAATGTGCATTTATTTTTTAGTATCTTTCCTTATTTGTGAAACAGTTATTACCTGAAGTGTCTTGTTGATAATTGTTCCTGGATGATGAGATCATCATGTTTGAATAAATCAAAGTTATTCAAAATTAGAAAGTACAGTGCATGGTGTTGCACTGACATACATGCAGGCGTGGAGAGCTAAAGAAAAAATGATAAAATTGTGCACGGAAATTCGGCCGATTCATATGCCAAACTACCAGGTAATTTACGATCTAAATTATGTATTTAATTTTATGAACTTAAATGTTTTAAATTGTACAAATAAAAAAATTTAGCAAGAAGTTTGTTTATAGAATGAATTAACATTATCCATTTGGTATCCTTTTTGTATCCATTAGATATCCATTTTGTATGTAATTTTAGTTTAATTGGTATTCCAGTTTGTATTCTTTTTATATCAAACCAATGTCCTTTCTTTACCCAGTTGATATCCTTTTGTATACAATTGATATATGTGGTGTTTTATAATGTTAAGATATATGGTTATTTAATTAATTAAAACAACTCAAAAAAAATTCAGGTTATCTATACATATTGGAGCAAACATATCCTGGATAGATTTTGAAATTAGAAAGGAAGGAATGTGATAAATTCTTATATGCATTTGTTTCATTAGAAGCATGTATTAGAGGTTGGGAGTATGTAAGCCAATTGTAGTTGTTGATGGGGCAGGTTTAAAATGTTCATATGGTGGTACAATGTTGATTGCAAGTACATGGATCCATGACGTATTTTTTGATTCCATATATTTTTACACTTATACCCTATAATAAAATATGATATAAGGTATGTTTTCAATTTGTATGATATTTTTTAAAAAAAATAATGCATCAAGTCATATACTTTCACTAGCTTATGCGATAGTGGATTATGAGAATGATGCTTCATGGACCTGGTTCATTGAACAATTTAGGGAAGCATATGGATTAAGAGAAAACATGTGTTTTATGTCAAATTGAAAGGAGAGTATATGAAAAGGAACTGCGAGAGTATATTCCGAATCAGAACATTTTTCTTGCATATGACACCTATGTTGTAATGTATTGAATAACTTCAATAGGAATACTGAAGATTTGAAGAAGTTATTTTTTACAAAGACAAAGGCTTATACAAAACAACAGTTGGAGGCAATAATGAGAAGAATAGACCAGATATATCCGAGAATAAGAGCTTATTTATATGATATCGGTTATAACAAATGGTCAAGGGCTTATTCAAAATGTAAGCCAACATGGACCATGACTTCAAACATAGCTTAGTCATTGAATAATGTTATGAGGATAGCAAGGAGATTGCCAGTGATTTCACTTCTTGAATTTATGAGGGTAACAGTTCAAAGATGGATTCATAAGCATAACGAGGAAGCTACAAAAACAAGATCTGAGCTGACAGAAAAATATGATCTTAAGCTCCAGAAAAGTATTGTTTTGTATAGCAGTATGAGGGTATGTTTTTCATCTATTCAATAATAATTAAATGTATTTTAGTTCCCAATTTTTAATGGCCTGTTTTTTTTTTTTTGGAACAATTTTTTAATTAACATTGATCTTGTGTGTTAGGTGATACCATCAACGGTTGATATGCATGTTGTTGTTAAAGGACCAAAGAAGTACTTAGTAAACTTAAACACAAAGATGTGTAGTTGCGGGAGATTTCAACATAATGAGAAACCATGTTGTCATGTAATTGCAGTTCTTAGATACACAAGACTGCATGAAGCAGATTTTCTGTTCTGTTTTTTATAGCTTGAAGAATTTCAAAGATGCGTATGTCATCCCTGTTGAACCTATCCCCTACGAGAGTACATGGGATATAACAAGTTATATTTCAGATCCTAAATTGATGTCACCAGGTCCAAAGAGATCAGTAGGAAGATCGCAACTTGAACGCTGAAAAGGGTTTGCTGATGTGAAATTCAAACGGTCAAAAGTTATTTGCAGTAGATGTCGTCAAGTTGGACACAACAACAAGACATGTTCAAATTATCCTATGTAAAAAAATGATAAACCTTTATACTTTTTTTGACAATTTTTATTTGGATTTGTGTGTTAATCACATGTTTTGTTTTATGTAGTGCATCTACTTTCATTAATATTTGATTAATTTGGTTTGTGAATATTTTACTACTATAAATAATAGTGAAACACACTTTTTACCAATCTTATTCAAGTTTCATTTCAAAACTAACTTCATTTTATATCAAAATATTTATACGTGTAGTAAACATAATTCATACAGAGTTCATAGCATATGGATTCACGATGAATACAGATTCATACGTGTATTTCTAAAAAGTTAGAAATTGTATGGATGATATTTATATGAAATTTAGTCGACGTGTATTTCCAAACTTGGACCCGTGAGACCCCGTTGATGGTTCGTGGGTCGATTTACGGTCCGTCGATGTGTTTCATAGGTCACTCCAATACTTAAACGAATTTAAGACACATATACCTGGGATCTACGGGTGCCATCTACGGTCCGTTGATTGACCAAAGGACCGTCAATGAGATTTGTAGACCATCGCAACAACTTAAGAGTTTAGAATTCCTAATTAGTTTAAAAAAATTCATGATCTTACAATTAGAATAGATGAAACCCGAAATCTTGAATTGAATTTCAAAGTGAAACTTGTGTAAACCAACTTTTGGAAATTAAAATTGCTAAGAGTTTGCAAAATTAATTCCAAAGGATCAAAATTAAAACCTTACAATAATGTTAACCCTAAAAATAATTGTTACAACTAATACTTATAGAAAAAAACTCCTAAAACAACTAGAAACAAAGTAATGAAATAATTATTTCAAACGCGGTTTATGTCAACGGGACAATCTACGGACCGGGGTCGACTTATTGTCCATGTCACCCTCTGTGGTTCAAAACTTAAGCAATAATTTAGGGCATTCATACTATAAATCCACCTGCCATCCGTGGACTGGACTACGACCTTCACATGCCTCGATGGGATGTACAGGACATGTGGGTCGACTTACGGTCCATCGATACTTCTGTAGTTCCACAGTTGGTCAGAATTTCTTGAATCTACACCTACACTTCAGCCACTATGGCCCATCACTAGACCTAGGATCTGTGGTTGGCTCTGTCACTGTCTACTTGTACAATTTTTTAGCTCTTATCTCAATCAACCACATACAAACTTATTTCTTGCAAAACAATACATACAACCATTATTTCTAACATCAAAATAGCCCAAATCACACACAAACTTTAACTAAAATTCATTAAAAATACTGGAAACTCACAGTATATCATCAATTATAAGCGATGGAGGTTCTAACTTTTATAATAAGTTGTTCAAGGCGTTGCTTGATAAGTATGGTGTTTGTCATAGCATATAAACCCCTTATTACTCGCATCAAGTGGGCAAGTTGAAGTATCAAATCACGAGATAAAAGAAGTTCTTGCAAAGACCATGAATGACAATAAATTGTATTGGTCAAGAAGTCTTGATGATACTCTATGGGCCTATCGCACTGCATTAGAAACTCCCATAGGTATGTACCCCTACCAACTTCTATATGGGAAGTCTTTTCATCTGTTCTAGACTCGAGCACAAAGCGATGAGGGAAATCAAGAAGGCGAATTTGGATTAAGGCGCCGCATCGAGTCAAAGAAGAAATGAGATGAATGAGGTTTATGAGTTCCCCTTAAAAGCATGTGAAATTTCAGCCTTGTACAAGAAGGAGATGAAGAAGTACCATGATCAGAAGATCGAAAAGCGTAAATTTTCTCCGGGTGATCAAGTTCTATTATTTAACTCAGGTTGCACTTATTTTCTGGGAAACTCAAATCCAAGTGGACCAAGCTATTCAAAGTAACTAAAGTATTTCCACATGGAACGGTTGAACTCAGGAAAAAGGAAGGAATGAGTTTCAAGGTGAATAGGAAGCGAATGAAGATCTACTTGGGGCAATATGAGAGTGCCAATGAGGTGATAGAGGAATGGGGTCTTGATGAAGTCTGAGTAATTAAGGTGTGTACGTCGTGTCGCAGTGTTAAATCAAGAGTTGCTTGAGAGGCAACAAAAGAAGTATAATCTAGCCAACTATAGGAGTTTTATTTTTGATATAGGGAGTTTTTCTTAAATTTTTAGTTTTCTAGATAGGTGTTTATTAATTTTGAGTTTTAGTGTTGGCTAGATAATGACATAATAGGGTTTGTGTTAAATAAGTATCCTGAAAATGCAAAAAAGAAGTCCTAATGTTTTCTATATGTGTAGGGATAAAACAAAAAATCTCTAGTTGCCAGCTGATGCAGAGGTCTACGGTTCCTATACACGGTACGCCAGCCAAACCACGGACCATGGATGGTATCCGTAGATTGCAAGTACATATTATGTATTTTACTAAGTGTTAGAGTGAACCATGGTACCCATCAATGAATCGTAGGTTGACCCATGGACCATCGACGGGGTTTTGTGGGTCCAAGTTAGTGTTATGGTCGACCCGACCTGGACCTTCAATAAAATAAAAACATTTCATTTTAAATATATTCCCGATTTGCGTCTTTCCCCCAACCGCTTCAAACTGCTAGTACACCCAAAAAGATTCCTTAAACTCCCCGATTACATCCATAAATTCATTCCCTTCCATTTGAACTCCCATTTGCCCCAAATCTCTCCCAAAATCTTCTTTCCTCTACAAGTTTCTTTCTCCCTCAAGATCATTCAAGCCCAGATTCGGTGTCAAGGACGGTCTTAGGATCACCAAATTTCCCTCACTACGCTCTCACCGACTTTGCTTACTTGTAAGGTAAATCAACTTCACTAGATTTGAGAATTTCATTTCATTGTTTAAATTGGAAGTAACAAAGTTGAACTTGACCTTAGGTAGATAATCATGTGTATAATTTTGAAAACTAGTTCATAGACTACCCTTGTAACGATGACATGTGACTGTGTTGTTGTTTAGATTGTACAATTGGGTTTGATAGGTCTAGTTTAAAGTTTTGACTTAGCTGTCATATTAAAATCGGATTTTGCATAATCGAAACCCTAAATAGGATGAACTACCACATACAATGTTAAAATACATGGTTGGAGTAAAATCAATTGATTGATCGTTGAGGTTAATTGATGTGTTGATTGGAAAATTGGGTTCAAACTGTCTGGCATAACACGTGTGATGGCCTCAACCGATGGATCATAGGTCGTGTTCCATCAGTTGAATGCACACAATCATTTTCTATGTTGTAAAACACGGTATGGACTACGGTTCATCAATCCACGGATGGATCGTCCTTGTCAAGCCCTGATCTACTCCCGAGACGCGGACACAGGACCTAGGACCACAAGTGATCCCAAGCAAACCCCGTTGGAATGATCATGAGCATACTAAAGATAATAAACTGATATGGAAGCTAAATCATAATTAAAATGAAAATATGGGGAATATCCATATACTATAACTGAGATATATGAAAACTTATGAGTTTAATACAAAGAAGATATTAACTAAATACTAGGCTAAATTTAACTATGTCTGAAATTAGCCTCTAACTGACTAAAAATGCTGGAACAGGCCCCAGCTAAGTCTAGGGAAACTGAAACTAAAGGACTAAAAATACTAAAACTAAAATCATGACTATTGTCCTTAAAGAATGAGGACTCACCACTGATTTTCGACTGAACTGGAGATCAGGAACCAATCTAGTGTGATCTGGATGCTGATAACCTTAACCTATATCACGAGAAGATGTATCCCACGTATGCGTCAGTACTTGAAAGGTACTGAGCATGAAGGATAGAGTGAAGCTGAAATAATACAAAGCTGAACAAGCCCAAAAGAAATTATAATATTCTGAACATGATGTACTGAATGCTGAGCTAACTGGATGTTGTGACCAATTTATAACATGTTGAAACTGAATACCAGATATACTGATAAATGGTCAATGCAATGGAATTTGATTGAACTATGGGAACTACTAATAACCGACAATGAAACCACACGAGCCAAATGTGGAGTCTGATGTATCCGCCCCATCAAGAGGATCAAATATAACATGCCAGAGGTATAAAGGCATGCCGGAGTGATCACTAAACTTGTAGTTCTAGGACTATTTGGGTACACTGAACCTTAGTCCAACTCGGTATTATGCTACTCCCAATGAACCTAGTTGTTAACTGATTATGACTAAAGTTTCTATAAATACTTGATAGCTCAAACTTACCATGCAAACTGAGAATGCAACAATTAATCTGATAATGATTTATTACTAACTGAGGCATGTATAACTGAATGACTGATATATTTGACCTAGCATGTGTAATTCAAGTAAAGAAATACATAGCTAGGGTTCTGAAATTCATGCGAGAAATAATATAATAACATGATAATTTGATTTGGAACATGTTAATAACTAATTGATGATGATCTGCTGTAGTTCTAGAAACCCTAGGTCAATTCATAATAAAGGAATCAAGAAATTGACTGAATTCTTGGGACCCAATGGGCAAAAGAAACCGACAAGTGAAATCCCACAAACCTAGTGATGAATTCCATGGAGAAATCTTTAGACTTTGGGGCTAGAACTTATGGAACCTTGTTGTGTTCTTGAACTAGTGTTCTTGACCTTTTACTCCTCTCTTGCTTCTAATTTTCTATGTTTTGATTAATGAGTTGACTTAGGTAAGTTTTAGTTATGTTTCTAGGATTAAACTAACTAAAACCTCATGATTTAAGGTCTAAACAACGTATCTTAGGGGTACAACGAAGTAGAAAAAGACCAAAAGACCCCAAAATTAACTGTTGTCGGAGTGATCGACGGATTGGAATGATGGGCCGTTGTTCAATCTACGGTCCGTAGGTTGGGTCCGTAGTTCGAGTCTGCTAGACAGACCTTCACTAAAATTAGCATAACTTTTTACTCAGATATAAGATTTTAGAAAACTCAGTGGCGTTGGAAAGAGGATTCAATTATCTATCACATCATAGGTTATTGAACACCTAATTCCTTGTGCTAAGATTTATGACCATTTGAAGTTGACAGAGTCAACCATATCCCCCTAATTGACTGGTAACCTTTACCTATGGTCCATCTATGGACCGTACTGTTCAATTGTGCTTCATGTCAGAGGCTGGGTAACGGGGTCTTGATCCATGGACAAAGACCACGGATTGTGGTCTGACTTACAGACTGTAGGTCTGTCCGTAGGTCGAGACTTAGCCAATTTTCTAAGACGGGTTTTTGTGAGGGGTTGTAGCTGTGAACCACATACCTACAGCACAGGCCGTAGATCAGACTACGGTCCGTAGATGGTGACCGTTGGTTACACCTACAAGTTTCTGAAAAGATGATTGCTAGTATGTTTTTGGATACAAGGGTGTTATATTATCTCTCCCTTGGGAACATTCGTCCTCAAATGATTAGTAAACTAGGTGAAATAGAGAGAAAGAGTTGCAATTCCTACCACTAAATACTTAAAACTGAATTTTTGGCTGAACTAATTTCCAAGAACATGCAATTACGCTCAAAATGCAAGTACAAACTAAGGGAACATAATTCTAAGGCTGAAATCACGCATGAATGACTGAAAAACTGAAGAGGGACTATTACCTCAAGTTGGAGTGGAATCGAAAAGAAAGCGGTGAGGATACTTGGCTTTCATGGCTTCTTCTGCTTCCCAAGTAGCTCCCTCTACGGACTGACTCCTTTACAAAACCTTGACTGAACAGACTTATTTTTTTCTCAACCTTCTAACCCGATGATCAAGAATCTCAACTGGTACATCCTCATAAGAAAGGATATCTTACACCGCCACACTCTCTAATGGCACTACGAATGTTGGATCACTCACACACTTCTTCAACAGTTAGATGTGAAAAGTGGATGCTCTGCTACTAATTCTTCTAGCAACTCTAACTAATAGCCACTTTGCAAACCCTTTTTATGATCTTGTAAGGGCCTACATATCTAGGACCGAGCTTCCCTTTCTTGCCAAATCTCATAACCCCCTTCATAGGTGACACTTTTAGGAAAACCCAATTATCAACTTGGAACTCTAGTTCCCTTCTCCTTACATCTGCATAATATTTTTTGACGACTCTGGGTTGTCTTAACTTTATCTCTAATGAGTTGCACTTTCTCCATAGCATAATGGACTGAATCCGGTCCTATCAAAGTTGTTTCACCTACTTCAAACCAACCAATAGGAGATCTACATCTACTTCCATGCAGTGCCTCATAAGGGGCCATCTAAATGTTGGAATGACAGTTATTGTTGTAGGCGAACTGAATAAGAGGAAGGTGATCAAATCGATCATGGTACGCTCTGTCTGTCCGTCCTTCTGCGGATGAAATGCTATGCTAAGATTAACATGTGTATCAAGAGCCTTCTGGAATGACTTCCAGAAATGAGAGGCATACTGAGGACCTCTATCTAAGATGATAGACAAAGAAACGCCATGCAACCTGACTATATCATTAATGTAAAGCTTGGCATAGTCCTCCACAAAATCTGTAGTCTTGACCCCTCAAAAGTGAGAAGACTTAGTCATCCTGTCAATTATCACCCAAATGGAGTCATGTTGTATGCAAGTACGAGTAATCCTGTGATGAAATCCATATTGATCACTCCCCACTTCCAAGTAGGAATGTCGATCTATTGGGTCATACCCCCTGGTTTCTGATGTTCTACCTTGACATGCTGGCAGTTAGGGCACTTACTCACAAAATCTGCTATATCCCTCTTCATGTCATTCTACCAATAGACTTTTTGCAGATCGCGCTACATCTTAGTGGCACCTGGATGTACATAAAATCTAGAAATATGGGTTTCTGCAATAATATGTTGTCTCAACGCACCCATATCAGGAACACACAATCTACCTTGGTAGGGAAGTACGCCATCTCCCCCTTGGGAGAAAACCTCCACTCTATGATTGTGGAATGCACCCTTAATTTCAAGCAAGATTGGATCACAATATTGCTTTTCCTTAACCTCCACTACCAAATAATATTCTACCCCATTCTAAATTGTTACACCACTATCTCATATGCTAATAAGGGGAACTCCCAAGCGAGAAAGCCTGTGAACATCCTTCACTAATTCCTTCATTTCTTCTTTAACATGGGCTACACTACCCACAGATAATCTGCTAAGAGCATCTGCCACTACATTTGCCTTACCAGGGTGGTAATGCACACTCATATCATAATCCTTAAGGAACTCAAGCTATCTCTTCTAGCGAAGATTCAACTCTTTCTGGGTGAAAACATATTGAAGTTTCTTATGGTCAGTGAACACATCTACATGAACACCACACAAGTAGTGTCTCCAGATCTAGAGTGCAAACACCACTGCTTCAAGCTCGAGGTCATGAGTTGGATAGTTCTTCTCATGCACCTTAAGCTGTCTAGAAGCATAAGATATAACCTTATCTTGTTGCATAAACACAAAACCTAGGCCAACTCTGGATGCATAGCAATAGATCACATAACCATATGAACCCTCTAGTAGAGTAATGATAGGAATCGTAGTCAATCTAGTTTTAAATTATGCAAACCTTTTCTCACAATCATCTGACCATTGAAACTTGACCATCTTGTGAGTCAACCTAGTCAATGGGGAGGCTATGAATGAAAATCCTTCCACGAACCTTATGTAATAACCTGCTAGACCTAAGAAACTTCTGTCATTTGTAGCAGCGGTAGGTCTAGGCCATTTTTTCACTGCTTCCATCTTCTGTGAATCCACTCGGATCCCCTCGCTAGATACAATGTGACCAAGGAAAGCAATGGATTGAAAATAGAACTCACATTTGCAAAACTTAGGAAATAATTGATGATCTTTGAGAGTCTGTAGAACACCTATCAAATGACTCGCATGTTCTTGCTCATTTATAGGGTAAATGAGGATATTATCAATAAAGATGATAATGAACAAGTCCAAGTACTATTTGAACACTCTGTACATTAAATCCATGAAAGCTGCAGGAGCATTGGTTAGTCCAAACAACATAACTACAAATTCATAATGACCACACCGAGTTCTAAGGGATGTTTTTGGAATATCACTTTATCTGACTCTGAGCTGCTGATAACCCGATCTGAGGTCTATCTTTGAGAACATAAATCACCCTGAAGTTCATCAAACAAGTCATCAATCCTGGGGATGTGAAACTTATTCTTGATTGTGACTTTGCTCAACTGTCAATAGTCAATGCACATTCCGAGAGAACCATCATTCTTCTTTACGAACAACACCGATGCACCCCATAGAGAAATACTAGATCTGATGAAACCCTTATCTAGAAGGTCTTTCAACTGATCTTTCAAATGCTTAACATCTGTTGGAGCAATTCTGTAAGGAGGAATAGAAATAGGCAGGGTATCTGGAAAGATATCAATTCCAAGGTCGATTTCCCTTTCGATAGGAAATCCGGGAAGATCTTCTGGAAACTCACTAACTACTGGAACTAACCCAAGAGTTGGGGTTTCGAATTTCGAATCCTTGACCCGAACTAGATGATAGAAATAACCCTTAGAGATCATCTTTTTGGCCTTAAGATAAGAAATGAATCGACCCATATGCGCTAAGGTACTACCCTTACATTGTAAGATTGGTTCGTTTAGAAACTGAAAATGAACAATCTAGTTCTACAATCGACTGAGACTTAACAGGAATGTAACCAATCAATGCCTAGAATGACATCGAAGTCTACCATTTCTAACTCTACAAGATATGCAGGGTTGACTTTACGAGAGACTGTGATAGGGAATTTTCTTTATACCTGTCTAGCTATAACTGGGTAACCAACTGGAGTAGAGACTGAGAAAAGTTCTGAGAGAGTTTCTTTTAATAGTAAATTGGACGTCTATGTAAGGAGTTACAAAGGAGAGAGTATCCCCTACATATAGCAATGCATCAAGGTTAAAGACTCGTATGTACCACTGACTACATCAGGAGAACCTTCCTGAGACTGGCGATCTTGAAGAGCATACAACCTGTTATGGTGCTCACGACCACCTTTACCAGAGTTGGGCGACTTGCTGGTGCTTCTGAATTTATAGAATAAGTTGTACCATTACTACCTACTTGACTCTATCAAGAAGAAAAATCCCTCAACCTGTGGCCAGACTGGTCGCATCCAAAGCATCCTTTCTTTCACGCAATATATTCGCTTGGATGGCTCTTACCACACTTAGGGCAAGTGGGGTAAGTCTTAGTGCCTAAAACACTTCTTTGATACTTAGAGCCTAGTTTCGTAACCCTCTGATCATACATATTTTTGGAGGATGAAACACTAGCTGATGAAGGGGCTGGGATCAAAGACTTCTGCTGAAATGGAAAGCGATTTCCACCACTTGACTTCTGCTGAGAGTAGTCATACTCGATCCTAGACTTTTTATTCTCCTTGGCCTGTTCCCTGAGCTTATCACCCTCAACCTGCTGAGCATGAGTCATAAGCCTAGAGATGTTCATGTCTCCCAGTAACATAGCATTTCTGGGCTCTGTTTTCACCAAATCTGACACTTCATACAAGAACTTATTAATCTGAGCCCTGGAGTCAGCAACATGTGACGAGCATACATGGAGAGGTAGTTAAACTTGAGCCCATACTCTTGGACCATCATGTTACCCTACCTTAAGTTCATGAATTCGTGGGCCTTTGCTTCTGTCAACTCTATTGGGAAAAACCTGCCAAAAAGGTCTCACTAAAGCAATCCTCAGTAATAGAAGCTACATCTGTATCCCTATTTTCCTTTCACTAAGTGTACCATATATGAGCAACATCTTTCATGTGGTATGATGCAAACTCAACCCGATCATTCCCAGTCACCTACATTACCTCAAAGATCTTTTCGAACTCATCTAAGAAATTTTGGGGATCCTCACTAATCTGCGGTCCTAAGAACTCATTAATCCTAACAAATTCACGGACCCTAGCGGTTGTTGATACACCATTAGCAATCACATGATCTTGAACCCATTGATTGTTCAGGTTGGCGACTATCTAAATGGCATTCCTGAATTCAGCATTGGAAACTTCCAGATATGTGACTGGAGGAGCTGAGGTTGCATTCCTAGCATTTACATTCCTAGCGTTAGCTCTACGAGAAGGAATGATCACACTGAAACGTAGTACGTCGAGTTAGAATGGAATTATATTATACCTTACGCACAATAAGAGTAACAAGAAAAGGAAGTTTTCCTAAAACACTTTGTAGCCTCCCTCTCATTAGATGTGGTGCACTTCACACCCATGAAAATGACTCTACTTAGTGCGGCTTTTCAGAAATCCTACGACACTTAAGCCTAGTGCTCTAATACCAAGTTTGTCAAGCCCCGAGCTACCATCGAGACACGGACACGAGACCTAGGACAACAAGTGATCCCAAGCTAACCCTATTGGCATGATCATGATCATACTAAAGATAATAAACTAATGCGGAAGCTAAATCATAATTAAAACGAAAAAATGGGGAATACCCATATACTAAAACTAAGATATATGAAAATTGATAAGTTTAATACAAAAAAGATATTAACTCAATACTAAGTTGAATCTAACTATGTCTGAAATAAGCCTCTAATTGACTAGAAATGTTGGAACAGGCTCCAGCTAAGTCTAGGGAAACTGAAACTAAAGGGCTAAAAATACTAAAACTAAACTCATGAGTATTATCCTTAAAGAATGAGGACTCACCACTGATTTTCGACTGAACTAGAGATCAGGAACCAATCTAAGTGTGATCTGGATGCTGATAACCTTAACCTATATCACGAGAAGATTTAGCCCACGTATGCGTCAGTACTTGAAAGGTACTGAGCATGAAGGATAGAGTGAAGCTGAAATAATACAAAGCTGAACAAGCCCAAAAGAAATTATAATATTCTGAACATGATGTACTGAATGCTGAGCTAACTGGATGTTGTGACCAATTTATAACATGTTGAAACTGAATACCAGATATACTGATAAATGGTCAATGCAATGGAATCTGACTGAACTATGGGAGCTACTAATAACCGACAATGAAACCACACGAGCCAAATGTGGAGTCTGATGTATTCGCCCCATCGAGAGGATCAAATATAACATCCCAGAGGTATAAAGGCATGCTGGTGTGATCACTATTTTGATGCCCACAGAGGGGACTTTGAACCTACTTGGCTAGTAGTTTTGGGACTATTTGGGTACGCTAAACCCTAGTCCAACTCGGTATTATGCTACTTCCAATGAATCTAGTGGTTAAGTGATTATTACAAAGTATTTGTAAATAGCTCAAACTGAACATGCAAACTGAGAATGCAACAATTAATCTGATAATGATGCATTAATAACTGATGCATGTATAACTGAATGACTGATATAACTGACCTAGCATGTGTAATTCAAGAACTAAAGAAATACATAGCTAGTGTTCTGAAAGTCATGCGAGAAATGATGTAATAAACATGATAATCTGATTTAAAATATGTTAGTCACTCATTCATGATGATCCCTATAATTCTAGAGACCCTAGGTCAATTCATAATAAAGGAATCAAGAAACTCAGTGAATTTTAGGGACCCAATGGGCGAAAGGAACGCACTAGTGAAATCCCACATACCTGCTGATGAATTCCACGGAGAAATCTTTATATTTTGGGGCTAGAATAGATGGAACCTTGTTGAGTTCTTGAACTAGGGCTCTTGACCTTTTTCTCCTCTCTTGCTTCTAATTTTCTATGTTTTGATTAATAAGTTGACTTAGGTAAGTTTTAGTTGTGTTTTTAGGCTTAAACTAACTAAAACCTCATGATTTAGGGTCTAAACGACGTATCTTAGGGGTCCAACAAAGTGGGAAAAGATCGAAAGACCCCTGAATTAACTATTGTCGGAGTGATCGACGGATTGGACTGACGGGCCATCGTTCAATCTATGGTCTGTAGGTTTGGTCCGTAGTTCGAGTTTGCTCGACAGATTTCCCTAAAATGAGAATAAATTTTTACTCGAAGGTTGGGTTTTATCAAACTCGGCGGCGTTGAAAAGAGAATTCAATTATCTATCATATCATAGGTCATAGAACACCTAATTCATTTTGTGATAAGATTTATGATCATTTAAAGTTGACACAGTCGACAATTTCCCCGTAACTTAATACTAACCTTTACCTATGATTCGTAGGTCCATCTACGGACCGTACTGGTCGATCGTGGTTTATCTCAGAGGGTGGATAACGGGGTCTTTATCCATGGATCGTGGTCTTACTTACAAACCGTAGGTATTTCCGTGGTTTTAGACATAGCCAATTTTCTGTGATGGGTTTTGGTGAAGGGTTGCAGTAGTAAACCACGATCTACAACACGGGCCGTAGATTAAACTACAGTCCGTAGTTGGTGACTGTAGGTTACACCTACAAATTTCTGAAAAGTTGATTTCTAGTATATTTTTGGATACGGGGTGTTACAGTTTTGCACATCCGTGCCAATGTGAGAGACCCAAAAATGGACTCTCTAACCAACGGAGGGGAACTACGGCTCATACTTCCGTCAACATACCATAGGTACCCACCATGGGACAAAAAACAACTACATATTGTGATTTTTTTTGACCAAGTCCTTACCTTGTTCTAAAATTATTTCTTGGTTCTTTTTGCATTATTTAAATACTAACTAAGCTCCCACAGGTACCATGTCACCTAAACAAGCAACTATGTACTCAAGAAAGGGCAAGTCCAAGTTCGTTCCCCCCCCCCCCACTACACACCCGACCACATGGAACTGGAATAGGCAGGTCATCACATCTAGTGACGAGGTCGAGGTCACTGCCTCCAGCTTAAGAAGGGGGCCACACCTTCAGGAGAGTTACAGTCCGACTTCGAGTCATATTCTAACTTCAGTTCTAGTGGTACTTCTACTTTTCCTTTCGGTGCCACTAGCATAGGGGATGCCCAAGACCCACCTAAAACTAGAGCTGAGCCGGTTCACAAAGCCAAGATGTAACACTCCGAAAGCCCATGACTTAGTCTCGAGCCTCACATGATGAACTAAGACTTGAAACATTGTTTAGGCCTAAAATTATGTATTGAAACTATTTAGGAAGTGTTAGAGTCAAAACGTTAAGAAACGACCATGACATCCGGAGAATAGTTAAATGTGTGCTAGTGTGCTTTGCCATGTTTCATGGGATTTTAAGAGACGGAATTTAATTAAAATTGGTAAAAAGGTGTTAAATATGCATTAGAGTATTTTTACGTTTGAAACGTCCAGGTAAGACTCCCTAAGAACCACCTAAAACTATCAAATTGACAGTAGCCAAATGACGAGCCAATCGACTAGTCGTCGATGGGTTAACGACCCGTCGATGGTGGTCATTGGCCAACACATAGATTTTTTAAAAAAGGTTCCAGAAACATAGTCTTTGTCACAAACTACAGACCAACACGATGGTCCGTGGTCCAGTCAACGGACCGTAGGTTGGGTTTTCATGATTTGAGGGTCGAGTTGACTGTCCAAATTTTATTTAAGTGAATTAATTAGTTAATTAGTTAGATGATTAGTTAATGGTTAAGGTAGGGTTAATTAAGTTACTTGAGGGACTATATAATACCTAAACCTCATTAAACTAACCTAACACCCCATATTTTCCAAACCCATATATTTCTCAAACTTCACTCTACTTTCTCTCTATTCAAGACCGCATTGAAGACCAAGCTTCAAGGTGAACTAGGGATAGAAGACTTTTATCCATAAAACTCCAATGAATCCTAAGGTATGTAATATCTTCACTCTTGGAATCTCTTTCCCCTAAAGGCTCTTCAAAATTGATTTCCAACAATGTCTAAAAGTTGGGTTTTTTTCGAATTACGAAAATCATTCAAATTGATTTGATATTGATTTATTTCGATTATTATTAATAGATTATGATTATATATGGGTTAATTGTTGCAGTTCTAGCCTTTGACCTAGTTCCATGGATCAAATCAGGATTGAACCCTTTTCCCCTAACCCTAGGTTATGAATTGAGGTTGAATTGATTTGTGATAGTATAATTGACTTAGTTCTTGTATAGATTACATTTATATGATTTTATTAATTATATATTTATGGATTAATATGATTGTATTAATGGTATGACCTTGAAGGAAGCTTATGAAGGTGAATTGGTAAGACTTTGTGATCTTGAGTTCTCTACTTCATTGATGGTGGCTTATACTTGATAAAGGTATTCAATTGAAGTAATATATGTTATTAGATTAAGAATATGATGATATGATGATTATAATGAAATGTCTTGACTATATAAATTGTGAGATCATGTTAAGGGTATGTTGATACTGTAAGACCCTCAAAATTAACTAAGGTAGATAGAGCCTCACATGTGCCTAAAAAGTTTAATAACTTGTTAATAAAGTGTTTTAAATCTTGTATAGTTGATTTGAAGTGATTTCGAGTTCAAACATGCAAGAACGTCCGAGACGTTCGAAAGTTAGTCTTTATGCGTACTAGTGTGTCCTTGCATGTTTTCCTTGTTTTCATGTATTGGTTGGAGTCTAAAATCAGTGGAGTTGATCCTATTATCTTAATATACATGTTAAGGGTCAAAATTTTCAACTACGACTCCCCGAGAACCACTCTAAGGGAACTTAAGGAGGACCTAAACATTGAACAAGGAAGTTGTCCAAGGCAGCGTGCAGAGGCAAGATGTGGAGGCTATCATGTGTCATGCGCATGGAACAGAGTTTTCCTGTGTGTAGCTTGCACAAAACGAGGCCCACTACCTCACAAATTTAGTGAGGCAAAATTAGGAGCTGCGTCCGCGACGCGCAGCCGCTTCCCAGATTCGGTTACGTCGTTTCAAAGTAAAGTTTGACATGTCTAAAAGTCCCAATAATTATTGGTGTGTTTTAGTAAATTTGGGAGTGAGTTATAAAGTGTTTCTAGGACTTATTTAACCCCTTTGCCAAGCCAAAACCCCAACACCCAATAAAAAATCAAAATCCCAAAACTCTCTTCTCTTCCAAATTCTCTCAAATCTCCATTGGAAGGAAAACTCAAGGTTCAATCTAGGGGCTGTATTTTAATGGTTTCTTCTCAAATTTTTCCTAGGATTCTCATGTAATAAAGTATGGTTATCCTGCATCCTTAGTTATCCATTCATCTAAGGAGCTCCTTTAAAGGTTTTCAAAGAGAATTCTTGATCAAAATTCCTATCTTTCAATCTAGCTGTGGGTTCATTGTCAAATTGATTTCAAAAGCATTATAATGATGAATACATTATTAATTATGGATATTAAGATGAAATTCAATCCAATTCCATGAAGAACCAATGATCCTCCTAATTTCTCAAATTGGCCTATAATGTGGGTCTTGTGATCTTGATTCCATGTTAATTGAATTGTGATTGTATTGTATTGAATTGCTTATTTATATTACTTTATATATCAATTGAATATGAATTGTTGAGGATTGGATGTGAAATGTTGAGAACTGATCAATGATGATCATAGCTTGGAAGCATTGGTGAGTTGACCTAGATCTCTCTATATAGTATAGAATTGATATTTAATTATGTTGATTGGTATGGTCAACTTATGGTGGCGGTGTTTACCTTCTTGTCTATATATTCATATGTTTTTATCATGGCCTTGAATTAAATTGACTTAATGTTAAGTGTGGTTATGATGATCACACGATTTGAAGTCATATGCCTAGTTTTCCAATGCTAATATCATGTTCTTGGTGTGTTGATGAAACTTCCTATATGTGAACGACTATGTTAGGGCTAGGATTGGTCTATATGATTATCAATGATGAATTCATAATGATGAATGACCCGTTCCTATGTACCTTTATATGAATGTGTTATCTTAGCCAATGTTACGAGTCTTAGATTCAATGTTGATGATGTCTTGTCTCCTGTGCTATAATGTGGTGTGTGGTCTATGCATGAATGTGTATTGTGGTATTAAGAGGGTGGATGCCTCAAGGATATGTTGATTTCCATTTTGTGATAATTTTGACCAATATATACACACACACCTCATGCATATCTATAAGTAGTATAGGCTCATAGTGTCTAATGAAAGGAATCCTCATATGCACTAATGTCTAGTACTATGCATGTAAATTATATGTCCATGAAAGTATGGTATGTTTCTTAACTAGGATGACTTGATAGGTGAACTAATATAGGTAAGGGTATGGGCCTTTGTCTATACACTGCACATGTCGACCTTGATAGAATAATTCCTAGGGTGATTACTAGGTACATGAATATGAATGCATGAATTATGCTATTAACATGAAAGTATATACTATAATGTTAAGTATATGATATGATGAATTATGTATAGGTGTAGTATCTAAATCTATTTATGTGAAAGGTCTTCCCATGTAAGTACACATACAAACACATGAATGCATATAATGAAACATGTATGGTAATCTAGTAAAGAGGGAGTCTCTTGAAAGTTATTCTCAGTCGTACTCTAAACTAGATTGTGCTTGAATATGCAATGTCCATGTGAAAGGTTTTCTCACATGATTTAGGTTGATTAAAGGACATCCTCATCTATAACGTATGAGTTAAGCATATGAGGGGTTAATTCTCCTAAAGACATTTTTATGAAGTTAATAAAGACTTTTCAATAAAGGGAAGTTAGCTTAGCACTGAGTGAATTTGATGATGAGGGGTGCCCCTTCCCAAAAGGAAGGCTTATTCACCATAGTCCTCACGAGGTAGATAACTATAATGCCCAATTGGCATAAAGAGGGTTTCCGTATATACTTCCAAGTTTCAATAACTATGTCGCCCAATAGGACCTAGCTAGTAGATCTACCTAATACGCTAGAATGATAATCATGTCTCCTCTTTGGTGGAGGGGATGACACCGGATTCGATGTTTGGCTTCCATGGTCTTACTATCGGTTAAGGCTAGGATTTCCCTAAATTAAAATGGACATTGTAAGTAATGTTATGAACCCTAACTAGGATAACCTAAGGGAAGTTGCTTAGTGTAGGTGAGGGTATGGGACTTTACCTATGCATTGTACAAGTAGCTCTTGAAGGGAGCTCTAGGAGGGTGTTCTATATGTATATGTATATGCATATGTCTCTCATGCATTACATTATTGTATTGGCCTAATTGTATGATAATATGCATGGTATGAGTCCTATAGTGTTTATATGATAAAGTCTTACCTTATATGTATAACGTTTGTCTTGTTGACTATATGATGAAGGTCTTACTTGGTATGGATGTAGTTGACTATGCTTGTCATGTTAATGTATAAAGTAAATGATGATGCTTGTGGCTCTTTGTGAGTTTACTTAGTATGTGTGAGGTTATGGGGCTTCACATGTACATTGCACTAGTAGGCTTAGAATGAGATTATGAGTAAGGTCTTGTGATGTCTTATGAAGTGAAGTCCAATGCATGCTATTGTTGAATATTGCCTCTTATGATATAATTATTAGTGTTGACTTGCATGTTGACTTGGAATGAGTCTTATGTGAGGTTCATGCGTTATGTTGAGTTATATCTGAAGCTTGTATTGTCACGACATGTTATGCCTCTATGTATATGTATATGGGTTTGGTGTTAATGAAGGTTATGCGAATGTTCACCTTGGTGGCCTTAAGGTGATGCTTGAGTATTGATGGTGGAATGGGATACTATTCATGTATTGCACCAAGTGTTATTAGAGGGTTACTTGGGGTAAGTAAAGTAAGGTAAAAGAAAGGTAATACCATGAATATGCTAAATGTGCCTTAAATGAATTATGTGGCCTTATGTGGTGTTATGGATAGTGTTTATGCCTATGTGAAGTATATGAGCTAAGTTGTGCTTATTGTATCAAAGTTTTATGAAGTTATACTAAAAGGCATGATGCATGGTTTTCTAACCAAATGTCCTCTTTAAATGCATGTTTTTGCATGGTTGCCATACTTAGTGCATTCTTGTACTAAAACCTTTCTTCTTCATCTTTTTACACAAAGTGCAGGTTATGGATGCTTAAAGGATGTCTCTAAAGTAAAGGGCTTGATAGATGTTTCCCAAGCTCAAGAAAGGGATCCTTAAGATTCAAGGATTTCCTATGTCAAGTTCTTATTCAAGTTTATGTAATAGCTTAGTCATTATTTTATGTTGTTAAGGGTCTTGTCCCTATTCTATTCTATTGATGTTGAGTCTAAGATGGAAAAAGAGACTTAGAGTCTAACTATGTATTATGACCTATATTAATTTTATATGAAGTGATGTTTCTAGCATATGATATGCTATGAAATGTTTTAAATTTTCATCTAAATTTCCTATGACTATGCGATGAATGATGATATGGGCTTGTATAAGACCTCCGAGAGGTCAAGTACGTCATGTTACTTCTAGGGGATGCACCCCGGTCGTGACAAATGTGGTATCAGAGCCAGGTTGTAAAAGTGGTTTTACGGTCCAAAGTCTCATATCGCCACGTCTAGTAGAGTCTCTTTCATCATTGGAGAGTCGCGACACATCTATGAGCGAGAGGATATAGGATGATAGAGTTTACCTTCTTCACTATTCTCATGTCGTGCCATAGAATTTAACTCTATATGATATCTCTCTTATGTTTTCTTATCCGATGGTCTTTTAGATGTGATTACTTGGATGATATGGTATCGCTATGCTTGAGAGAGAAAAGGTAAGTTTTGATGCTTATCTTGGTTTTATGGTTTGATGAGTATATGTGAAGATGAATTTGATATGTATTGATGTGGTTCCATTTATGGCTATAAATTTGATTTATGAGAAATGACATGTTATGTGATAATTTATGTTATGATATGGTTATAGCTTGTTAAGAGTTGTTATAGTTGAATTGAGTTCCTTTTGGAACGACAAGTTCCTATATGGTTTTGTATGATGATAATGTAATGCTATGGTTTAGGCTTGTAATGTTTTGATGTAATGTGATAAATATCTAAACATGCATCTTGCCGTTATATATGTGTAATGGTTCAAATGTTGCTCTTATATATGTGTAAAAGTTTCATTGTAGCCTTGGTATTTGAGAAGTGCCTTATAGTTGCCTGGTGTGATTGGAGTCTTTGATGTAGGCTTGATCCTAGAAGTGAAGGTAGTGTGCTTACCTTGTAAAGTGATGGTGGAGTATGATAGTTAATGGGAGAACCCTTATGACTAGTTGATTAGTTCCGTTATCAACCTATTCTAAGAGTGGGGAAAAAGGGAAGAAAGCATTTTGTTCCATAGGTTGGAACTATGTGTTGGCCTAAGGTCGACTTAGAGGGTAGTATGTATCCCTTAAATCTTAAAGCGGAAGAGAGAAATGGATGTAGACCAACTTTGAAAGTGGTTACTTGTCTTTTAAGATTGATCTTAAGTATGACAATTTGAGGAAGTGCTTGGGTTGTACCTAGG
This sequence comes from Solanum sitiens, assembly GCA_016801875.1. Lineage (NCBI taxonomy): Eukaryota > Viridiplantae > Streptophyta > Magnoliopsida > Solanales > Solanaceae > Solanum > Solanum sitiens. Next base: position 1,127,443 of record JABWTJ010000236.1, on the reverse strand, counting down.
TGTTGTGTGTTGAAATGACCTAGAAGTTACTTTGCCCTAGTATGGAAAGGAAAGAAAGAGGACTTTATGGCCAAGTCTCCTCTATTGTTTCCTTAATGTTTGCATGAACCTTGGTATTCAAAAAAGTTTCTTTGAACGTAAACCAAAAGGTATTTCATAATAGCGGAAGCATATCTAATAACATTCTCTCAAAAACCATCTAACTTTGACATGAATGAAAAATCTTGGGACGCAGCCCACATAAAGAGTGTGTTTGGTATGACGGAAAATATTTTCTGGAAAATATTTTCCAATTTTCTCATGTTTGGTTGGGACAAAATCTTGGAAAATATTTTCCAAATCAACTCATTTTCCTCATAATTAAGGAAAATGACTTCCCTTAAAAAATTATGGAAAACATTTTCCAAAACTTTCCTCCAATTTCAAATTACATTTTTTTGGGGGGAAAATCAATTTAAAAAAAAATATTTTCAATTTCAAAATTTTATTTTTTCATCCGATCTCTAACCCCCACCACCACCACCACCGGCCAGCTCCCCCCCAACCCCACCCCTTTCCCAAAAAATTAATTTTGCTTTTTAAAAATATTTTCAACTTCAAATTTTTATTTTTAAACTCCTACCCCCTCCCTCCCCCCGGCCAGACCCCCACCCGCCCCAACTCCCAAAAAATTATTTTTGTTTTTAAAAATACTTTCAACTTCAAATTTTTATTTTTTTACTCCTACCCCCTCCCTCTGCCCCCATCCACCACCCCACCCCACCCCACCCCCCAAAAAAATTTGTTTTTAAAAAATATTTTCAATTTCATAAATTATTTTTTACTCTAGTAAAAATAAAAGATGTCTCTCAAAAACATTTTCCTTTATAAATTAAACACTAAAAATCATTTCCGGAAAATATTTTCTACTGACCAACCAAACATGAGAAAATAAGTCCAAAATCTACTTGTTTTCCAGGAAAACATTTTCTAGGAAAACATTTTCCAGGGAAAATATTTTCCTCCATACCAAACACACCTAAAATATAAAGATAGACATAAAGGAACATAAAGGTTCGTCCTCGAAGCTATGAGGACTCACCACTTCTTCTCTTCTTGGAAACTTTGAAACTCTACCCTCGAAAGCAACTCAACCTTCTCAAGACCCTACATGGACAACATGTAGACCATATGAGTTAGTACGATATGTACTAAGTATGGAAACTATCATACCAAACATAATATATCTCAAAGGGTTAGTCAATAAGAGACATAATCATAAGAGATAAAGACAAAAGCATATCATGAATATCATAAGCATATTAAATCATCATAAAGTACATAAGAGTTCATACGTACTTACTTACTTGTCCTTTTTACTCAAGTTAACTACACCACAAGATACCTCCAAGTATACTTGAGCAAGGCTAAGGTAGCATCCCATACTATTACCAAAGCTAAGTACCTCTCTTTGGTCATTCTTGATCATAATCCACTATCATAATTAAGACCTATGTTCTTCATACTAAATAGTATTATACTCTTATGGTCATCTCAAAATATGATTGTGCAATGTACATAAGGCAGCCCATACTACCCTACATACTAAGCCTATCTTGAAAGCCATCCTTAACATTTTCACCCTCCATAGCTTCTTTATTACTTAACTTCATCTACTAAGATTCTCTCATCTTTAGTCTACTATACTAGGAAAGGCAACTCTAATCCAATCCTATCTTCAATCTCTTCTTCATTAGTGACCCTAGGTTATACCTTGTGCAATGCACTCATGATGTCCTATACCACCATTCATGCAAGGTACTACTTTTGGATCCTTTCTTTATTACTTCTTACATTGGAGCCTAGTCCCTATATTTATATTTTGAACACTACGAGATACTTTTTTAAGTATGTCTAAGTTCCTTAATCATATGGATCCTACGATATACGTTTTATAGTATGTCTTGATCCCTTGATCATGAACACTACGAGATACCCCTTGGGCATGTCTAAGTTCATACACACATTATGAATACTACGAGATACCCCTTGGGCATGTCTAAGTTCATCTATTGTTTTGAACACTACGAGATGTTTCTCTAGCACGTCTAAGTTCATAGGATATGGAGATCTCTACTAGGATACCTTGACTCTATACGTGGTGGACTCCCGCCTCATGAGACCTAAATGAATAGCCATCTCAACTACTAGGTGTGGCTCTCCTTTCTACTTGGAATCCTAACCCTTTCTAGACTATTCTTCTCACTTTGCATATTTACTTGGAGTCAAGCATATACTCCAAGGTTTTCTTGTCAAGCCTTGCTCAACCTTCTTTCTCATGGAGGGATGTCCTAGACAATCTCTCCATGCTCAAGTGAATCTATCACTTTCATTCAATCATCCTAAATCTATAGCAAACACAACCATCCTAAGGTTCATTATTCATCAATTCGCTCTATCATCATTCATAGGTAGACTATAGGATCTTCTAGCCTTAGCTTTCCTTCTTACATTCTTCAATACTAGGTGAACATAGCCATAATTCATTCTTTAAGGTTCAATTCCATCAGTACCAATCTTAATCAATAAAGTGTAGTTCAATTCATACCTAGGTGATTCAATCATAGTCAATTAACATGGAATACAATCAAGTTAAGAAGAATCAACACAATTCTTTCATCTAGCCTCTAATGGCCTATGATCACCATGATCACCTTCGAATTCAATTACTATAATTCACCATGTAAACTCCAGAAAAAATAGTATATAAGCATAAGTGAATGTTACCCACTCTATTGGGATCACAAACACACCTTACCCACCATGCAATCACAACCCTCACTTGTTTGGGGTTCTTTGGATTCTCAATTATGGGGAAACTAGGGGGACTTCATGGATGGAAGAATCCATGAATGAATAAGATTCTCATACCTTAGATTATATCCTTAAACCCAGCTTCAAACCTTGGTGAAATCGTCCTAAAGCAGCCTCCAATCTCTTCTTCAATGGTGGTTTTGGGAGAGAAAGGTTTTCGATTTGGATTCTAGGGTATTTTTGGCTATTGTGCTTCTTAAATACTTTTCAAATACCTACAATAAACGCCAATAATCAATCCCTAAACTTCCCAAAAGATCCCTGCAACTATTGGACATTTCAACCAACTTAAATTTGACTTAAAAACGACGCGACCAAATCCGGGCACTTACTGAGCGTCGCGAAGTCTTTTTTGATTCTTGGTTCAGGAAACTAGTTTGGGACAGAATGGTTCGCGATGTCCCTGCGTCTCAGGGCAAAAATTTCCCTTTGTGTTTGGCTCCGCGTCGCGCAGCCACTGCCAGATCTAGGCTGCCCGGCAGCTTCACTGGCCTATGTTTGGGTCCTCCTTGGGGACCCTTAGGCTGGTCCCCGGGGCGTCATTCTTGGACTTTTCGACCCTTTACATGTTAGGATATGTATAGGAACCATATATTCTCAATTTCACCATCAAAACATCCTCCAAAACTCCACTACAAAACACTACGTTACACTAGTTCGACTTCGACTAGTTTTCGGACGTCTTGGGCGTTCTTGGGCGTTTGACCTCCAAACACCTCCAAACTTTATATACTGAATCTTAATACTATTTTTAGTCATTTTAGGACTTTATAAGCTCATGACACCCATGTTAGGCTCTATTTTGATCTACCTCATTTTTGGGGTGTAACAATATCCCACACTTGGGAAACATTCATCTTCGAATAACACCTTACTAAACACTTCTCTAAAGGACCAACTCTAGACTATCAGCCCATCGTACATGATTTGTACCTAAATGCACATACCCAAATCAAGGAAACAAATCAATTCCAAGCTAAACATAGCTACACATAATCATATAAGAACCTCATAAACACATATAGTTCATTATCCCCCACTTGGGAGTAAGCCACACATGTATTTATAACATTAATTCATCATCATTAAGATTAGCAAAATGAGTAAATCAATTCATAATCATAAAAAATTCTGGAAATTTTCATAAATCATTACAAAACCACATACTGGAAAGGGACATAATGTTATCACTTTGTATCATCCTTGGATTTGAGTGCATAGAACCTAGATCTTTCTTTAGGAACATTTTCATCATTACTAGCCTAAGCAGCTTGCTCTTCTTCCCTTCCTTAAACTTAAGATCTTGACAATCTCTCACTTTATGCCCATCCTTCCTACACCCAAAGCAACCATCCGTGCCTGCTAGGCACTTACCATAGTGACTCCTTCCACACTTGGGGCAAGTAGATCTGGAAGACCCACTACCCTTATCTTTATAAGCCTTAGAGGTGTTGGAAGAATCTTGGACGGAATATCTTGGTTTAGTTCTAGGCCTATCTTGTCCCTCGGGCTTAGCATGGAAAGACTTATCACCTTCATAACTAAACCTCTTCTTTTCTCTAGCCCTCTCTTTCCTTAGTTTTGACTCTTCTATTTGTTTGGAAAACACCATCAGTCGGGAGATATCCATATCATCGACAAGAATATCCATACGAAATTCTTCTTCAACTAGATTGGACACCCCCATCATGAACCTATTCATTAAGGTGTATAGGATTTGCCACCAAGCTTGGAGCATACTTAGACAAAAGAGTGAACTTCAAAGCATACTCTTTGACATTAAAACTACCTTGATTGAGGTTTATGAACTCCTCCAACTTAGCCTCCCTCAATTCTTTAGGAAAGAACTTATCAAGGCAAGACAACTTAAAATTCTCCCACTCAATGGAACCCGCTCCTATTGGTCTACTATCCTTCCATTGTTCATACCAAAGTTGGGCAACATCTTTCAATTGATAGGCAGCCAACCCCGCCTTTTCAATGGAAAACACTCCTATGATTGCAAGCACCTTATACACCTCATCAATAAACCCATTCGGATCTTCATCAACTTTAGAGCCATAGAACTCCAATGGATTCATTCTCAAGAATTCCCTTACTCTAGTAGCACCCATTCCTCCTATAGGATTAGCCGGAGCCACCTCTCCTCTATTAGCTTATGTTGTTAAGGATTGAGCCAACAAAGTCATAGAAGCCCTAAATCCTCAAACATAGCATTCCCTATTAGAGGGTCATTAGGAACTTGAGGAGGAACTTGCTCTTGCACTTGGGGAGGTACATGCCCATGCACTTGGGGAGGCACATGCTCTTTCTCCCCACTCCCATCTCCTTCCCTTCTAGCATTAGCCCTAGTGTTAGCCATAACCTACAAAATCATAGGCAAGCATTAGAAAAAGGGCTTACTAAAACCAAACTATATGGCACGACTTGAAGAATGAAAAAGTGAAACTTTTCTAAGCATCCCATAGCCTCCTACTCATAGATGTGTCGCGACTCACACCGATGAATATGACTCTATTAGACGTGGTTTTGAGATATCATAAGACCATTTTCATAACCTTATGCTCTGATAACAGGTTTGTCATGACCCTCAAGTACACCCTAGAAGTTAGGTCAACCCTTGGGTTGCAACACGGCATACTTGACCTCTCGGTAGTCTTGTACAAGCCTCTTGACTTCATTACATAAGATCATGAATAAATGGAGGGAATTTAAAAATTTTCTTTGAACGTAAACCAAAAGGTATTTCATAATAGCGAAAGCATCTCTAATAACATTGTCTCAAAAACCATCTAACTTTCACATGAATGAAACATCTTAGGACGCAGCCCACATAAAGTCTAAAATATAAAGATAGACATAAAGGAACATAAAGTTTCATCCTCGAAGCTATGAGGACTCACCACTTCTTCTCTTCTTGGAAACCTTGAAACTCTACCCTCGAAAGCAACTCAACCTTCTCAAGACCCTATATGGACAACATGTAGACAATATGAGTTAGTACGATATGTACTAAGTATGGAAACTATCACACCAAACATAAGATATCTCAAAGGGTTAGTCAATAAGAGACATAATCATAAGAGATAAAGACAAAAGCATATCATGAATATCATAAGCATATTAAATCATCATAAAGTACATAAGAGTTCATACTTACTTACTTACTTGTCTTTTTTACTCAAGTTAACTACACCACAAGATACCTCCAAGTATACTTGTGCAAGGCTAAGGTAGCATCCCATACTACTACCAAAGCTAAGTACCTCTCTTTGGTCATTCTTGATCATAATCCACTATCATAATTAAGACCTATGTTCTTCATACTAAATAGTATTATACTCTTGTGGTCATCTCAAAACATGATTGTGCAATGTACATAAGGCAGCCCATACTACCCTACATACTAAGCCTATCTTGAAAGCCATCCTTAACATTTTCACCCTCCATAGCTTCTTTATTACTTAACTTCATCTACTAAGATTCTCTCATCTTTAGTCTACTATACTAGGAAAGGCAACTCTAATCCAATCATATCTTCAATCTCTTCTTCATTACTGACCCTAGGTTAAACCTTGTGCAATGCACTCATGATGTCGCATACCACCATTCTTGCAAGGTACTAATTTTGGATCCTTTCTTTATTACTTCTTACAATGAAGCCTAGCCCCTATCTTTATCTTTTGAACACTACGGGATACTTCTTTAAGTATGTCTAAGTTCCTTAATCATATGGATCCTACGAGATACTTTTTAAGGTAAGTCTTGATCCCTTAATCATGAACACTACGAGATACCCCTTGGGCATGTCTAAGTTCATTCACACATTATGAACACTACGAGATACCCCTTGGGAATGTCTAAGTTCATATATTGCTTTGAACACTATGAGATGCTTCTCAAGCATATCTAAGTTCATAGGATATGGAGATCTCTACTAGGATACCTTGACTCTACTACGTGAAGGACTCCCGCCTCATGAGACCTAAATGAATAGTCATCACAACTACTAGGTCTGGCTCTCCTTTCTACTTGGAATCCAAACCCTTGCTAGACTATTCGTCTCACTTTACATATTTACTTGGAGTCAAGCATATACTCCAAGGTTTTCTTGTCAAGCCTTGCTCAACCTTCTTTCTCATGGAGGGATGTCCTAGACAATCTCTCCATGCTCAAGTGAATATATCACTTTCATTCAATCATCCTAAATCTATAGCAAGCACAACTCCTAAGGTTCATTATTCATCGATTCGCTCTGTCATCATTCATAGGTAGACTATAGGATCTTCTAGCCTTAGCTTTCCTTCTTACATTCTTCAATACTAGGTGAACATAGCCATAATTCATTCTTTAAGGTTCAATTCCATCAGTACCAATCTTAATCAATAAAGTCTAGTTCAATTCATACCTAGGTGATTCAATCATAGTCAATTAACATGGAATACAATCAAGTTAAGAAGAATCAACACAATTCTTTCATCTAGCCTCTAATGGCCTATGATCACCATGATCACCTTCGAATTTAATTACTACAATTCACCATGTAAACTCCAGAAAAAATAGTATATAATCATCATATAAGCATAAGTGAATTTTACCCACTCTATTGCGATCACAAACACACCTTACCCACAATGCAATCACAACCCTCACTTGTTTGGGGTTCTTTGGAGTCTCAATTGTGGAGAAACTAGGGGGACTTCATGGATGGAAGAATACATGAATGAATAAGCTTCACATACCATATATTATAGCCTTAATCCCAGCTTCAAACCTTGGTGAAATCGTCCTAAAGCAGCCTCCAATCTCTCTTCTTCTTCAGTGGTGGTTTTCGGAGAATTTTGGGAGAGAAAGGTTTTTTATTTGGAGTCTAGGGTTTTATTGGATATTGTGATTCCTAAATACTATTCAAATACCTACAATAACCGACAATAATTAATCCCTAAAGTTCCCAAAAGACCCCTGCAAATATTGTAGATTTTAACTAACTTAAATTTGACTTAAAAACGACGCGACCAACTCTGGTAATTTACTGTGCGTCGCGGAGGCATTTTTTAATCTTGGTTTGGGAAACTAGTTTGGGAAAGAATGGTTCGTGATGTCCCCACTCCGATAGGAAAAAATTGTCCTTCGTGTGTTGGCACCGCGTCGCGCAGCCACTGCCAGATCTAGGCTGCCCGGTAGCTTCACTGGCCTATGTTTGTGTCCTCCTCGGGGACCCTTAGGCTGGTTCCCTGGGCGTCATTCTTTGAATTCTCGACCCTTTACATGTCAGGATTGTATAGGAACCATCTATACTCAATTTCACCCTCAAACCATCCTCAAAAACTCCACTATAAAACACTAGTTCGACTTTGACTAGTTTCCGGACGTCTTGGGCGTTCTTGGGCATTTGACTTCCAAACACCTCCAAACTTTATACTGACTCTTAATACTATTTTTAGTCATTTTAGGACCTTATGATCTCACAACACCCATGTTAGCCTCTATTTTGATCTACCTCATTTTTTGGGGTGTAATAGGTAGTATGACCTAACTTGATTGTTATGGATTTCCTTTAGTTGTTGAGCTTAGAGGAATGATGAGGCTTGAGGAATTACCTCTTGATTATTGATTTATTAGTCTCATTGATATTATATTAGAAGTGAAAACCCTCAATGATTTTAAACCTTCTTATGTGAGGAGTGTGTAGGTTTAGTTTCGACTTTCCTTAAACTTGGTGTCTAAGGCTGATGTGATTAGGCTTACCCCATGTGGGGGATAATGCGACTAGATGGTAAGATTCAGAGTGCCCTTGCTGTTCCTATATTGAGTTTCCTTGTACCTCTCTATGTTGAGAATCACTTTGAGGTGATATAAAGAGGGTGTGCATAAGTTTAAATCCCAAGGGAGGGATTATGTTCTTAGTTATTAAAGTTGGGGAGCTAAAAGTTCTCTTAAGGTAGATATGAGTTGCTGTTAAATGGGTTTACCCTAAGTGGGGGATGATGATGTGAGTAGTAAGGTTGTCGATATCCCTATCTTTTCTTTCAATTCTTAATCAAGCTTGAAACTAAAGAGTTCTTAGTAGCTTGTTCATTATGGGAGTCTTGCATATGAGTATAATTTGCATGTTCTCCATATGTTATGCATGTCTTAAATAACACTATGTTGTGCATGTTTTAAAAGGATTTACATTACATGAAAATGGATTTTTGATCAAACTTGTATTTTCTCACGTTGTTGTGCATCTTAATATGCTAAATGTGCATTTGACTTCATGAGATGATGTAAAGAGCATGCTTGATGTCACTTATAGTTTGTGATGTTTTGGTCCCACAATGAGGAATTGAGTCTCCTTTAAATGAAAGATGACGAGTCTCCTGAAAATGTCAATTTTGTGATTTGAGAAGTGTTAATTGTAAGATCCTGAAAATGACATAGGTGAAATAGAGCCTAACGTTGTTGTAAAGATGTTATAAGGTCCTAAATAAGTCTATTATAGGATATTGAGGCAGTATCTAAGAGATTAGGGGCATTTGAAGTCAAACGTCAAGGGACGACCAAGTCGTTCGACGACTAAGTCACCTATGTGCCTCATATGTGGTTCTATGTGTTTATGTGTGATTAATATGGTGTTAAGTTCCTTAAATGAGTTAATATGATGTATATAGGCAGTGTGTCAAGTTTCGTGAAGTTTGGAGGTCAAATGCTCAAGAACGTCCATGACGTTCGAAAGATGTGCCTTGAAATGACCTTGTGTGTCTAGGCATGTTTCGTTGAGTTTTATGTGTTAGTTTTGGGTGAAATTCATGTGAGAGGTCCTAAACTCTTATACAATCATGTTTGGGTTTGAAACGTCTGGGCAAACATCCCCAAGGAACATCCAAGGGTCCTTGAGGAAGGACCCATGTTGGTGGCCAAGACTGCCCAAGGCAGTCCCACCTACGGATGGCAAACGATTGTCAGTGGCCTGGTCGAGGTCCCGTAGGTGGTGGGCATCGTATGGTACTTATACTGGGGAGCAAAACTCCTAGTTTCAATTCTCAAAACCCATCGACAGAGGACAGGACGGTCCGTGTGTCGACCTATGCCACGTCGATGGGCAACCATCGTTTGTGGCCTGTCCCTGCGCAGGTTCACTGTAAGTTGAGGGGTGAACTTGTAATTGTCACACCCAGGTCTTAGACCCCAGATGAGACCGGCGTCGTTAACCTCTCAGAGGTCGCAGACAAGCCAGTTCTTAGCTTTCATCACAATCATACAGTTAAATTTAGCGGAAAATTTAAAACTTTACTGAAGTGTACTTAGACTTCATATAATTCTGCATAAGAGTGATATACTAATGGCTCAACATAAACAACCATCTATTAAAAGATTGAACAATTGAAATGAAGAATTAATAATATCATTAATAGTCGCCAAACCGGCCTTAATACAAAAGCTTGAACAAATGTTTGGAAGGAAACGCTAGGGACAACATCCACTAGCTATGTCTAATCTACTAATGCTAGAATATAAAGCGTAGGCATCCTCGAACTCAAGAGGACCTACCAAATTCTGGAGGTACTAGTCCAAACAGCTTCAAACGATCTTCAATCTTCTTCAAGGACCTGCACCCATAATAATAGTAATTGTATATGGGTTAGTACACACTTGTACTAAGTATGGGTGTATGCACATAAACACATAAGGACTATGCATGATCAAGGAAAGCTCTTCCTATAGCAACATGACATTTTTGGAAAATGAAGTCACTTCACTTTCCTAATTCGTTATTTATGAATCATGCTATGAATACGACATATTTTCATGCATTTAAATCACACAACTCATTTTCTATATGAACATAAGACCTTGGAATCATGAACATAATTTTATGAATAACTCAAGCCAAATTTAATATTTTTGCTCTCCTTAGGCCGAGAGCTACCTCTCCCAGACTTAGTTTATTTTTCAGTCTTTACTTCTTTTTATTGTGTAGTTCAATGATCTCCTTTGATCCTATGTTTTACTTACGAGTGCAATGATTCATTGTAGCCCCATACCTACAATTAATCAAGTAAGTAATCCAATAGACTAAGGAAATGATTTGACTACCCTATTCACAAGTTATTCTTTTCATTCTTGTTAAATTGGGCATAAAGTCTTTATAAGTCAATCTTTATTGGCTATGCCCATTCTTTGATTATTTGCATAATATATAGTTGCTGGGGCATATATACATACTCCAATTGACGAATCAATATGTTTTGCTTCCTTTATTGGCATAAACCAATAACTGTTAAAACTTCATTCTTATCAAACACTGATGATTTGATATACTTATGTTTTTGCTTGATTAGTTCACTTTGAACTTACATTTCTTCTTCTTTGATTCACGTTCACTTTGAACATGCTAGGTTGACTTAGGATATTCTTTTAAGACTTCCATTGGGATCTTTCTGTGCAATGACTAAGAATGACTTACATCATTACTTAGTCTAACCTCACCCTTTGGTCATCCTATCCGAACACCCCTCATCTTCCTAGTTCTTTTCTTTCTTTATTTCTTACTTTCTTACTGAAATATTTAGCATTAACCGACATAGATCATGTGAGTAACATGAAATCCAGTGTCTTCCCCACACCGAAAAGAGGTGGTTCACCGGCCAAAGTGAAACCGAATACTGCCTAGCTTTCTTAGGTGGATCCACTAGCTAGTAACTTTGGAGACTCTTATCCACCTTGGTGGTAGTCTCGTCTCATGAGTCTTACATGTGCTTGCACAAGCTCATTGCTAGTCTATCGGTGCTTAGCTCAGATTTATTATACTTTACAACTTTTAGAGTTGACTCATACATCGTGGAAGCTTGCTTCTAGTATGAGGTATGCTTAGCTCAATGGATGATTTGTCATCCCTTTCTGTACTTGATGAATGTGAACTTAAATCTTACATTATCATCATGGTGTGAGTGAGACTTGTCTCACGATTTATAACACCCTCTTATGTGAGTATCTTTGACATAATTGTTTAGGTCCTTTAACACCCCATTCTAGGTCAATTACATAACTCATAAGCTTTTAGTTATTTCATTACTCACCTTATCTTGTTCAATGTTATTTGGTAGTCTTGTACCATTCTTAATGAAAGTTATAAGGACTTATTCAATGTGCTACTATGTTCACAAGTTCATTTAGATAGGGTATGTTAGGACTTTTCCCAATAATTTGCATACCCTAGGTTATGAGTTCATTGAGTTAAGATTGGTATGACTTACTCATTGGCCAATTCTATTAATATTTTGGACATAATATTGCTATCCAATTTATTGGCATAAACCAAACTTTCACTAAACATTTTTCATGATATTATCATTAGCCAAGTCAATTAACTTCATGTATATATTATAGTAATCTCATTATTTTGAGCAGCCAACTTTTAACATTTGATTAGCTTATAAGAACAATTCAGTGCTTAGTTTGGCCAATCTATAAAGTTGATTTGGCATTGAAGATTCATTAACTAGCTTTGATTCTCATTCTTATTTCTTCTATGAAACTTTGCATTCCAAACACTTACAAACATATCTACTGTAAACACACACAGTAATCGAAACCTTCATTCCTTTCAACAATTAGGCATTACAACATATCTTATCTCATGTAAATAATACTCTAATCATATGGATCTAACCTATAGGTCTCATTCAACATTATCAAATCACAGAAACCTACACATAATGATCAGTTAGCACCACATACCAACAACATGCTCGAGATTTGCATTATGCATACTACTAGAATTGGAAATAAGGAGAACTAGGGAGATGAGCATTCGACAATTTCATTGGGAACAACCCTAGTTTCGGTTTTCTTAAATTCAAAACGTTTGAAAAGCCTCCTGGGGAAAGAAATCCAAGAGATAAGAACCATACCTTACTATAGAATTGAATCTACGAATATCACCCTGTACTTTGCACGAAAATATTGAAGAATTGCCTTGAAATCGCCTAAGGAGAACCGAGAGTATTTTTTCCATTTTTCTTATGTTTGTTCACTGTTTTTCAGTCGTGAGAGACTACTGGATAAACGTGAGTCTAAGTCTTAGGAACTGAATATTGACTAATTCAACTTAGGCTAATTAACTTTATTAAATAAATCAATTATGTAATTACCAAAATGCCCCTCCTAAATTGACTAAAAATAGGAGAGCATTTGACTTAGCCAAATTCTGAAAATTTGCTAAGGGTCTCGGGTTTGACCAGGAATTTAAATTAATTAATTAAGTTGATAATTTAATTAATTAAGTGACCTAGGGTGATTACTAGACTACCCCTATGTCACTGGGACCGTAACCAATTCCTTTGGACCATCCTAGGTTAGGTAATAGGATGTTTCTTTAGTTAGCTACTCGGCTAGTGTCACCCGGTTAGGCCTTAGGATTTCGGGCACACTAGTTAGTTCATTTTAGTTAGTCCTAGGTTAGTTAGATAGTTAGGTAAGTTAGTTAGAGCCTAGAATTGGTTAGGAAGATCGGCCCCATGTGGCTAGACCACACGCGTGTCGGCCCCCTAACCCCCCTAACCGAATCGGTTGGGCTTGGTCGCTTGGTCTCTCGGCCGGTAGAACATGTGCTTGCACATAGGCTTGAACATGTGTTGTCGTGCACTTTCCTAACCGTGCACTCTGTAGTTGCACTTGGAAAGTTCACTTCTTGTCCCAAGGATCCTCACTATGTCCTTGGGCACTGCTTAATCTACATGATCATTTTAAATGATTATGTGTTATTGTACCTAGGCTTGACACTTGGATGCCTCGTACCTAATGCGTGTAAGCGATGAAATTAAAAGTTTTAGCTTAGGGTCTTCATTGCATGTACAATTCCTAAACAAGCTTAGATTGGAGCATTTGAACATCAAAGTGTATTTTAAGTTACTTGTTAATACATAGAAATTGGCTAACACCCTTAAGCCAATATTCTCTAACATGCCCAATATTACTCATTATTGGGCATTGGGATGCCTATGTACCCCAATACATATTCTTAAAACCTAACAGACTCTTAACTAGACAAGTACATTTTTTGGAATGTTACATTATCCCCTCCTTAGGAACATCCATCCCCGAATGACATTACACATCATTTTTAATCAAAGAGGGTATTATTGAAAAGCACATCAACATACTTGAAACTTTACTCTTTGTGATTATCTGATTCACAACTTACTCTGGTTGATGCACATCACTCAAAGCTTATCTGAAGCTTCATATCTGAGATCGAGGAACTTCCTTCTCAATATCACTTTAACTAAATGCACATCACAACTCATGCGACACAAAAATCATGTCAACAATATACAAAAACTGCAACATGAATGCCAGCATGAACTCATGTTAACTCATATAGTGCAAGTATAAAACACACAGTTATGGACTTAAAACACCAAAACCGACTAAAGCACTAAAATTTAGAGTTTCATAAACAAACTCAGACTTAGGAAGAGTATATATAACCTCTACAACTGAAAACGTGAGGGTAACGGGATCTCATGTAGGCCTCGGCCTCCCATGCTGCTACCTCAACAAGGTGGTTCCTCCATAAAACCTTTGCGGTGGCAACCTCCTTGTTCCTCAGCTGGTTCACTTGGCGATCTAAAATTTCAAGTGGAACCTCTTCATAAGAAAGGTTCTCATCAACTCCTAACCCCTCAACAGGCAGGATGGATGCTGGATCACCTAGACATTTTTTAAGCATCGAAACATGAAACACTGGATGAACAGAAGTCAAGTCATTTGGTAACTTCAGTTCATAGGCAACATTCCCTACTCGTTGTAAGACATCATAAGGACCTATATACCTCGGACTCAACTTCCCTTTCTTACCAAACCTCATCACCCCTTTCATGGGTGATACCTTCAGGTAGACTTGATCACCTACCTCAAATTCAAGAGACCTCTTACTGTTATTAGCATAGGATTTTTGATGACTGTAAGCAGTAGCCAATCTATCCCAGATCATTCTCACCTTTTCCATAGCCTCATGTATGATCTCAGGGCTAAGGATGGAAGACTCTCCTACCTCAAACGACCCAATTGGGGACCTACATCTTCTGCCATACAGTGCCTCAAAAGGTGTCATCCCAATACTGTAATGGTAGCTATTATTGTAAGAGAACTCAATCAGTGGCAAGTGATCATCCCAACTCCCCTTGAAGTCAATAACACATGCTCTCAGCATATCTTCAAGGGTCTGAATGGTACGCTCTGCTTGTCCATCCGTCTGAGGATGAAAAGCATACCAAGGG
Source organism: Solanum sitiens (assembly GCA_016801875.1). NCBI lineage: Eukaryota > Viridiplantae > Streptophyta > Magnoliopsida > Solanales > Solanaceae > Solanum > Solanum sitiens. The sequence goes on along the minus strand of JABWTJ010000236.1, from coordinate 1,112,324 downwards.
TACCCAAGCTATTTTGGAAAGATATCCAAAAGTGAGAAGTGAATTGGGCTCCCCTATCCAAAATGGTAGATAAAGGGATCCCATGCCACCTCACTATCTCATCAATATACAGCTTGACATAATCTTCGGCCCAGTAAGTAGACTTCACAGGAACGAAGTGACCAGACTTAGTCATCCTGTCAACAATGACCCAAATGGAATCATACAGTTTCCTGGTCCTGGGCAGACCAACCACAAAGTCCATATTAATAGCCTCCCACTTCCATGTTTGGATCTCAATCGACTGGGTAAGACCTCCAAGATTAAGGTGTTCGGCCTTCACCTGTTGGCAATTAGGGCACTCCTTCACAAACTTAGAAATATCTCGCTTCATACCTTCCCACCAATAGATCTCCTCGAGATCATGATACATCTTTTGCCCTGGTATCTAAGCACACCATCCACCCCCTAGGGAGAATGATTCATTTAGCTTACTCAACACTGAGTCTTTCAACTCCATGAGTACTGGGTCGAGATACTGCTTAGCTTTAACATCTACAACAAATGAGGATTCAGAACTGGAATGAACTGAAACACCTCCACTTGGTGTATCTACTAGTCGTACACCTAACCTAGCCAGTTGGTGTACCTATTTAACCAGCTCCTTCTCCTCATCATCAATATGAGACACATTTCCCATGCTCAATCAGCTCAAAGCATCGGCCACTACATTGGCCTTACCTGGGTGATAGTGGACACTCATGTCATAATTCTTGAGCAGCTCTAGCCATATTCTTTGATGAAGATTCAGTTCTCTCTGTGTAAAAACATACTAAAGACTTTTATGGTCAGTAAATACATCAACATGTACACCATATAAGTAATGTCTCCAAAGTTTTAACGCAAAATACCACAGGAGCTAACTCAAGATCATGGGTAGGGTAATTCTTCTCGTGGATTTTCAACTCTGTTGATGCATATACAATCACCTTGACATTTTGCATAAGAACACATCCCAAACATACTTGGAAAGCATCACAGTACACCACATACCCTTCACCACTCCTCAGCAATGTGAGAACTGGGTTGAAGTGAGTCGGTCTTTGAGCTCATGGAAGATCTTTTCACATGTTTCAGACCACTCAAACTTCGCCTTCTTCTTTGTTAAAGCTGTCAATGGAGCAGCAATAGCGGAAAAGCCCTCAACAAACCTGCGATAGTAACCAGCCAAACCCAAGAAACTCTAGATATCTGTAGGAGTGAGGGGTCTTGTCCAGTTCTTTACTGACTCAATCTTTTTTGGATCAACCTCTACACCCTGGTCATACACAACATGACCAAGGAAGGTCACTGATCTTAGCCAAAACTCACATTTGCTGAATTTTGCATACAGCTGATGTTCCCTGAGTACTTGCAATATCATTCTCAAATGTTGTTCATGCTCTTCTCTAGTCTTAGAGTATATGAGTATGTCATCTATGAATACTATGACAAAAGAATCAAGGTATTCACGGAAGACCCTATTCATAAGGTCCAGAAAACGCGGCTGGTGCGTTAGTGAGACCAAATGACATGACAAGAAACTCGTAATGACCATACCTAGTACGGAAGGCAGTCTTAGGAATGTCCTCTTGTCTCACTCTAAGCTGGTGATACCCTGACGGAGATCTATTTTAGAAAAGAAACTTGAACCTTGGAGCTGATCAAATAGATCATCAATTCTGGGAAAAGGGTATTTGTTCTTTATAGTGACTTTGTTGAGTTGCTAATAATCGATACACATTCTAAGGGTTACATCCTTTTTCTTAACGAACAACACTGGAGCACCCCATGGGGATATGCTCGGCTGGATGAAGCCCTTATTAAGTAGATATTTTAAGTGTAACTTCAACTCTTTGAGTTCAGCTGGAGCCATTATATAGGGAGGAATGGAAATTTGTTTGGTGTTGGGATCTAAGTCAACACCAAAGTCAATTTCACGCTCAGGAGGGATTCCTGGTAAATCCTCCGGAAAGACATCTTGAAACTCATCACTATGGACACAGAGTCTATGGAAGGAACTTCATGTTCTGAGTCATTGACTGTGACTAAGTGGTATAAATACCCCTTAGATAACATTTTATTGGTTTTAAGATGGGAAACTATTTGGCCTGTTGGATTTGAACTACGCCCTTCCCATTCCAGCTCTAACTCATTAGGAAACTGAAACCTTACTACCCTGTTTTGACACTCTATGGTAGCATAGCATTTATGGAGCCAATCCATACCCAAAATTATATCAAAGTCAAGCATGGTTAATTATATTAGGTCAGCATAGGTAACTCTATCAAGAACAATTATTGGGCAATCTCTATATACTCTTTCAGCTCTAATGATGTCTCCTATAGGAGTACTAACTAGAAAAGGTTCATACAAGATCTCAGGAAGCAAGTCAAATTTACTAGCTACTAAAGGAGTAACAAAAGACAAGGTGGATCCTGGATCTAACAATGCATACACAGGAAAAGAAAAGACATGCAAGGTACCTGTGACCACATCAGCTGACTTCTCTTGCTCCTCTCTACCTTTCAAAGCATAGAACATGTTCCTCTTGGGAGGCTCGGCTGCAGCAGTAGCATTAGGCCGAGGCTGAGTATCTGCCTTGGCCTGATTCTTCACATGTGGGCAGTCCCTGATCATAAACCCACTATTGCTGCACCCATAGCAGGCATTAGAACCTACCATGCACTCACCTCCATGCGAACGGCCACAATTACCACACGACTTTCTGTCACGCTGGGCATTTCTATCATTGCCCTTCTTTGGACCAGAATTGCCCCCTTTGGCATTAGTGCTCTTAGAAGGAGTAGGATTACCTGAGTGTTGGTGCCCCTTCTTGAACTTGGGTTTTTCCTGGACTACAAACGAACTCCTACCAGTGCTAGAACCAGCCTGATCCCAGGGCCTAGGCTTCTTGCCTTCGCGGCATCTCTTCCTCCGACGACTCTCCTCTACCTGATGTGCATGTACCATCAGCCAAGCAAGGTACATGTTATCATGCAACATGGCTTCCTGACATTGCTCCTCAATATCCTCCGATACACCAGTTACAAACCTGCTCATCTCATCCCTGCTACCTGACACCAGGGAAGAAGCATATTTGGAAAGTTTAACAAACTTCAAGGAGTATTCCTTGACTGACATACCTCCCTGCCGTAGGTTGATGAACTTCTCAACCTTATCCTCTCTCTGCTCTCTGGGAAAGAACCTCTCCAGTAATGTCTTGAGAATGTCCCAACTGATTGGGAACTTCCCCTGCTGCTCAGCCATCTACCCACATCTTGTAACATACCTGAGCCACATCCTTGAGCTGGTATGAAGCCAACTCAGGCTTCTCCTCTTCATTAACACCCATAGCACAGAGAATCTTGTGGACCTCGTCCACAAACTCCTAGGGATCCTCATTTGTTCTGGACCCGAAGTAGACTGGAGGATTCATCCTGGTGAAATCTTCCCGTCTGCTAGCCATGGTGCTAGCATGTGGGTTCTCCCTGGGAGCACCCTCTCTAGTAGCATGGGTTGTGATATCTTGTGCCTGAGAAGTGTTGTCTTGGGCAATCTGAAACAGTGCTGCTCTCACTTCTCCATCCATCAACGCAGCTGGGTTGACAGGCACTTGCACTCCAGCAGCTGGGGCTTGAGGAGGAGCTTGGTTTCCCCCAGCAGTTACTTCTTCAACTTTCCTGCCTACGTTTCTTCTTGTGTTCATGTTTCTGCACGCACACACAAGAAGGAAGTTAGATGCTAGAATGACACAAAATGTCAAAGCTCTATACAGCACGATAAAGAGTAGAAGAAGGGAAGATTCTTAACATCACTAAGTCTCCAAGTCATGCTTGTGGTGCACTTCACAACCATAAGCTAGAAACTGCGCAAAGTGGTTGTTTGAGCCTTAGTTCCTATGTAATTTAACCTCATGCTCTGATACGACGTTTGTCACACCCGGGTCCTAGACCCCAGATGAGACCGGCGTCGTTAACCTCGCAGAGGTCGCAGACAAGTCTCTTCTTAGCTTTTATCACAATCATACAGTTAAATTTAGCGAAAAATTTAAAACTTTACTGAAGTTCACTTAGACTTCATATAATTCTGCATAAGAGTGATAAACTAACGGCTTAACATAAACAACCATCTATTAACATATTGAACAATTGAAATTAAGAATTCATAATATCATTAATAGTTGCCAAACCGGCCTTAATACAAAAGCTTGAACAAATGTTTGGAAGGAAACTCTAGGGAAAACATCCACTAGCTATGTCTAATCTACTAACGCTAGAATATAAAGTGTAGGCATCCTCAAACTCAAGAGGACCTACCAAAGTCTGGAGGTACTAGTCCAAACAGCTTCAAACAATCTTCAAACCTCTTCAAGGACCTGCACCTATAAAAAATAGTAATTGTATATGGGTTAGTACACACTTGTACTAAGTATGGGTGTATGCATATAAACACATAAGGACTATGCATGATCAAGGAAAGCTCTTCCTATAGAAACATGCCATTTTTGGAAAGTGAAGTCACTTCACTTTCCTAATTCGCTATTTATGAATCATGCTATGAATATGACATATTTTCATGCATTTAAAGAACACAACTCATTTTCTATATGAACATAAGACCTTGGAATCATGAACATACTTTCGAACAACTCAAGCAAAATTTAATATTTTTGCTCTCCTTAGGCCGAGAGCTACCTCTCCCAGACTTAGTTTATTTTTCAGTCTTTTCTTCTTTTTATTGTGTAGTTCAATGATCTCCTTTGATCCTATGTTTTACTTAGGAATGCAATGATTCATTGTAGCCCAATACCTATAATGAATCAAGTAAGTAATCCAAAAGACTAAGGAAATGATTTGACTACCCTATTCACAAGTTATTCTTTTCATTCTTGTTAAATTGGGCATGAAGTCTTTATAAGCCAATCTTTATTGGATATTCCCATTCTTTGATTATTTGCATAATATATAGTTGCTGGGGCATATATTCATACTCTAATTGATGAGTCATTATGTTTTGATCCCTTTATTGGCATAAACCAATAACTGTTAAAACTTCATTCTTATCAAACACTGATGATTTGATATACTTATGCTTTTGCTTACTTAGTTCACTTTGAACTTACATTTCTTCTTCTTTGATTCACGTTCACTTTGAACATGCTAGGTTGACTTAGGATATTCTTTTAAGACTTCCATTGGGATCTTTATGTGCAATGACTAAGAATGACTTACATCATTACTTACTCTAACCTCACCCTTTGGTCATCCTATCCGAACACCCCTCATCTTCCTAGTTCTTTTCTTTCTTTCTTTCTTACATTCTTACTGAAATCTTTAGCATTAACCACATAGATCATGTGAGCTAACATGAAATTCAGTGTCTTCCCCACACCGAAAAGAGGTGGTTCACCAGCCAAAGTGAAACCGAATACTGCCTAGCTTTCTTAGGTGGATCCACTAGCTAGTAACCTATGCTGGCGACATTGTTCAAAGACTAGGAGACTTTGGAGACTCTTATCTACCTTGGTGGTAGTCTCGTCTCATGAGGCTTACATGTGCTTGCACAAGCTCATTGCTAGTCTATCGGTGCTTAGCTCAGATTTATTATACTTTACAACTTTTAGAGTTGACTCATACATTGTGGAAGATTGCTTCTAGTATGAGGTATGCTTAGCTCGATGGATGACTTGTCCTCCCTTTCAGTACTTGATGAATGTGAACTTAAATCTTACATTATCATCATAGTGTGAGTGAGACTTGTCTCACGATGTCTAACACCCTCTTATGTGAGTATCTTTGACATAATTGTTTAGGTCCTTTAACACCCCATTCTAGGTTAATTACATAACTCATAAGCTTTTAGTTATTTCATTACTCACCTTATCTTGTTCAATGTTATTTGGTAGTCTTGTACCATTCTTTATGAAAGTTATAAGGACTTATTCAATGTGCTACTATGTTCACAAGTTCATTTAGATAGGGTATGTTGGGACTTGTCCCAATCATTGGCATACCCTAGGTTATCAGTTCATTGAGTTAAGATTGGTATGACTTAGTCATTGACAAATTCTATTAATATTTTGGACATAATATTTCTAGCCAATTTATTGGCATAAACCAAACTTTCACTAAACATTTTTCATGATATTATCATTAGCCAAGTCAATTAACTTCATGTATATACTATAGTAATCTCATTATTTTGAGCAGCCAACTTTTAACATTTGATTAGCTTATAAGAACAATTCATTGCTTAGTTTGCCCAATCTATAAAGTTCATTTGGCATTGAAGATTCATTAACTAGCTTTGATTCTCATTCTTATTTCTTCTTGGAAACTTTGCATTCCAAACACTTACAAACATATCTTCTGTAAACACACACAGTAATCGAAACCTTCGTTCCTTTCAACAGTAAACTGAATTTCATAAATGACATATAAAAATTTTATCTTCTCAAACACAATTAGGCATTACAACATATCTTATCTCATGTAAATAATACTCTAATCATATGGATCTAACCTATAGGTCTCATTCAACATTATCAAATCATAGAAACCTACACATAATGATCAGTTAGCACCACATACCAACAATATGCTCGAGATTTGCATTATGCATACTACTAGAATAGGAAATAGGGAGAAATAGGGAGATTAACAATCAACAATTTCATTGGGAACAACCCTAGTTTTGGTTTTCTTAAATTCAAAACGTTTGAAAAGCCTCTTGGGGAATGAAATCAAAGAGATAAGACCCATACCTTACTGTACAATTGAATCTACGAAGATCACCCTGTACTTTGCACGAAAATCTTGAAGAATTGCCTTGCAATCGCCTAAGGAGAACCGAGAGTATTTTTTCCAATTTTTTTATGTTTGTTCACTGTTTTTTAGTCGTGAGAGACTACTGGATAAACGTGAGTCGAAGTCTTAGGAGCTGAATATTGACGAATTCAACTTAGGCTAATTAACTTAATTAAATAAATAAATTAGCTAATTACCAAAATGCCCCTCCTAAATTGACTTAAAATAGGAGAGCATTTGACTTAGCCAAATTCTGAAAATTTGCTAAGGGTCTCGGGTTTGACTAGGAATTTAAATTAATTAATTAAGTTGATAATTTAATTAATTAAGTGACCTAGGGTAATTACTGAAGTACCCCTAAGTCACTATGACCGTAACCAACCCCTTTGGACCATCCTAGGTTAGGTAATAAGATGTTTCTTTAGTTAGCTACTCGGCTAGTGTCACCCGGTTAGTCCTTAGGATTTTGGGCACACTAGTTAGTTCATTTTAGTTAGTCCTAGGTTAGTTAGATAGTTAGGTAAGTTAGTTAGAGCCTAGGATTGGTTAGGAAGCGCGGCCCCACGTGGCTTGACCCCATGCGTGTCGGCCCCCTAACCGCCCTAACCGAATCGGTTGGGCTTGGTCGCTTGGTCTCTCGGCCGGTAGAACATGTGCTTGCACATGTGTTGTCATGCACTTTCCTAACCGTGCACTCTATAGTTGCACTTGGAAAGTTCACTTCTTGTCCCAAGGATTCTCACTATGTCCTTGGGCACTGCTTAATTTACATGATCATTTTAAATGATTATGTGTTATTGTACCTAGGCTTGACACTTGGATGCCTCGTACCTAATGTGTGTAAGCGATGAAATTAAAAGTTTTAGCTTATGGTCTTCATTGGATGTACAATTCCTAAACAAGCTTAGATTGGAGCATTTGAACATCAAAGTGTATTTTAAGTTACTTGTTAATACATAGAAATTGGCTAACACCCTTAAGCCAATATTCTCTAACATGCCCAATATTACTCAATATTGGGCATTGGGATGCCTATGTACCCCAATACATATTCTTAAAACCTAACAGACTCTTCACTAGACAAGTACATTTTTTGGAATGTTACATTATCCCCTCCTTAGGAATATCCATCCCCGAATGACACTACACATCATTTTTAATCAAAGAGGGTATTATTGAAAAACACATCAACATACTTGAAACTTTACTCTCTGTGATTATCTGATTCACAACTTACTCTAGTTGATGCACATCACTCAAAGCTTATCTGAAGCTTCATATCTGAGATTGAGGAACTTCCTTCTCAATCTCACTTTAACTAAATGCACATCACAACTCATGCGACACAAAAATCATGTCAACGATATACAAAAACTGCAACATGAATGCCAGCATGAAGTCATATTAACTCATATAGTGCAAGTATAAAACACACAGTTATGGACTTAAAACACCAAAACCGACTAAAGCACTAAAATTTAGAGTTTCATAAACAAACTCAGACTTAGGAAGAGTATATCAAACCTCAACAACTGAAAAAGTGAGGGTAACAGGATCTCATGTAGGCCTCGACCTCCCATGTTGCTACCTCAGCAAGGTGGTTCCTCCATAAAACCTTAACGGTGGCAACCTCCTTGTTCCTCAGCTGCTTCACTTGGCGATCTAAAATTTCAACTGGAACCTCTTCATAAGAAAGGTTCTCATCGACTCCTAACCCCTCAACAGGCAGGATGGATGCTGGATCACCTAGACATTTTTTAAGCATCGAAACATGAAACACTGGATGAACAGAAGTCAAGTCATTTGGTAACTTCAGTTCATGGGCAACATTCCCTACTCGCTGTAAGACATCATAAGGACCTATATACCTCGGACTCAACTTCCCTTTCTTACCAAACCTCATCACCCCTTTCATGGGTGATACCTTCAGGTAGACTTGATCACCTACCTCGAATTCAAGAGCCCTCTTTCTGTTATCAGCATAGGATTTTTGATGACTGTAAGCAGTAGCCAATCTATCCCTGATCATTCTCACCTTTTCCATAGCCTCATGTATGATCTCAGGGCTAAGGATGGAAGACTCTCCTACCTCAAACGACCCAATTGGGGACCTACATCTTCTGCCATACAGTGCCTCAAAAGGTGTCATCCCAATACTGGAATGGTAGCTATTATTATAAGAGAACTCTATAAGTGGCAAGTAATCATCCCAACTCCCCTTGAAGTCAATAACACATGCTCTCAGCATGTCTTCAAGGGTCTGAATGGTATGCTCTACTTGTCCATCCGTCTGAGGATGAAAAGCAATACTGAGCTTCACCTGTGTACCCAAGATCTTTTGGAAAGATACCCAAAAGTGAGAAGTGAATTGGGCTCCCCTATCCAAAATGGTAGATAAAGGGATCCCATGCCATCTCATTATCTCATCAATATACAGCTTGGCATAATCTTTGGCCCTGTAAGTAGACTTCATAGGAATGAAGTGACCAGACTTAGTCATCCTATCAACAATGACCCAAATGGAATCAAACAGTTTCTTGGTCCTGGGAAGATCAACCACAAAGTCCATATTAATAGCCTCCCACTTCCATGTTGGGATCTCAATCGACTGGGTATGATCTCCAGGATTAAGGTGTTCGGCCTTAACCTGTTGGCAATTAGGGCACTCCTCCATAAACTTAGAAATATCTCTGTTCATACCTTCCCACCAATAGATCTCCTTGAGATCATGATACAACTTCTGCCCTGGTATCTAAGCACACTATCCCCCCCCCCTCCACTAAGGAGAATGATTCATTCAGCTTACTCAACACTTAGTCTTTCAACTCATGAGTACTGGGTCGAGATGCTGCTTAGCTCTAACATCTACAACAAATGAGGATTGAGAACTGGAATGAACTGAAACACCCCCACTTGGTGTATCTACGAGTCGTATACCTAACCTATCCAGCTGGTGTACCTATTTAACCAGCTCCTTCTTCTCATCATCAATATGAGACACATTTCCCATGCTCAATCAGCTCAAAGCATCGTCCACTACATTGGCCTTACCTGGGTAATAGTGGACACTTATGTCATAATCTTTGAGCAGCTCTAGCCATCTTCGCTGACGAAGATTCAATTCTCTATGTGTAAAAAAATACTGAAGACTCTTATGGTCCGTAAATACATCAACATGTACACCATATAAGTAATGTCTCCAAAGTTTTAATGCAAATACCTCAACAGCTAACTCAAGATCATGGGTAGGGTAATTCTTCTCATGGATTTTCAACTGTCTTTATGCATATGCAATCACCTTTCCATCCTGCATAAGAACACATCCCAAACCTACTCGGTAAGCATCATAGTACACCACATACCCTTCACCACTCCTCGGCAATGTGAGAAATGGGGCTGAAGTGAGTCGGTCTTTGAGCTCTTGGAAGATTTTTTCACAAGTTTCAGACCACTAAAACTTCACTTTCTTCTTTGTTATAGCTGTCAATGGAGCAGCAATAGTGGAAAAGCCCTCAACAAACCTATAATAGTAACCAGCCAAACCCAAGAAACTCTGGATGTCTGTAGGAGTGAGGGGTCTTGTCCAGTTCTTTACTGACTCAATCTTTTTTGGATCAACCTCTACACCCTGGTCGGACACAACATGACCAAGGAAGGTAACTAATCTCAGCCAAAACTCACATTTGCAGAATTTTGCATACAGTTGATATTCCTTGAGTACTTGCAATGTCATTCTCAAATGTTGTTCATGCTCTTCTCTAGTCTTAGAGTATATGAGGATGTCATCTATGAATATTGTGAGAAAAGAATCAAGGTAATCACGGAATACCCTATTCATAAGGTCCATAAACGTGGCTGGTGCATTAGTGAGACTAAATGACATGACAAGAAACTCGTAATGACCATACCTAGTACAGAAGGCAGTCTTAGGAATGTCCTCTTGTCTAACTCTAAGCTGGTGATACCCTGACCGAAGATCTATTTTAGAAAAGAAACTTGAACCTTGGAGCTGATCAAATAGATCATCAATTCTGGAAGAGGGTATTTGTTCTTTATAGTGACTTTGTTGAGTTGCCGATAATCGATACACATTCTAAGGGTTACATTCTTTTTCTTAATGAACAACACTGGAGCACCCCATGGGGATATGCTCGGCTGGATGAAGCCCTTATCAAGTAGATATTTTAATTTCAACTTCAACTCTTTGAGTTTAGCTGGAGCCATTCTATAGGGAGGAATGGAAATTGGTTTGGTGTTGGGATCTAAGTCAACAACAAAGTCAATTTCGCACTCAGGAGGGATTCCTGGTGAATGCTCCGGAAAGATATCTTGAAACTCATTCACTATGGACATAGTGTCTATGGAAGGAACATCATATTCTAAGTCATTGACTGTGACTAAGTGGTATAAATACCCCTTAGATAACATCTTATTGGCTTTAAGATGGGAAACTATTTGGCCTGATGGATTTGAACTACGACCTCCCCATTCCAGCTATAACTCATTAGGAAACTGAAACCTTACTACCCTGTTTCGACAGTCTATGGTAGCATAACATTTATGGAGCCAATCCATATCCAAAATTATATCAAAGTCAAGCATGGTTAATTCTATTAGGTCAGCATACGTAACTATATCAAGAATAATTATTGGGCAATCTCTATATACTCTTTCATCTCTAATGTTGTCTCCTATGGGAGTACTAACTAGAAAAGATTCATGCAAGATCTCAGGAAGCAAGTCAAATTTACTAGCTACTAAAGGAGTAACAAAAGACAAGGTGGTTCCTGGATCTAACAATGCATACACAGGAAAAGAAAAGACATGCAAGGTACCTGTGACCACATCAGCTGACTTCTCCTGCTTCTCTCTACCTTTCAAAGCATAGAACATGTTCCTCTTGGAAGGCTCGGCTGCAGCAATAGGATTAGGTCGAGGCTGAATATTTGCCTTGGCTTGATTGTTTACGTGTGGGCAGTCCCTGATCATATGCCCACTCTTGTCGCACCCATAGCAGGCATTAGAACCTACCATGCACTTACCTCCCTGCAAACGGCCACACTTACCACACGACTTTTTGTCACGCTGGACATTTCTATCATTGCCCTTCTTGGGACCTGACTTGCCCCCTTTGGCATTAGTGTTCCTTGAAGGAGTAGGATTACCTGAGTATTGGTGCCCCTTCTTGAACTTGGGCCTGTCCTGGACTACAAACGAACTCCTACCAGTGCTAGAACCAGCCTTATCCCAGGGCCTAGGCTTCCTGCCTTCTCGGCCTCTCTTTCTCCGATGACTCTCCTCCACCTGATGTGCATGTACCATCAACCTAGCAAGGTATATGTTATCATGCAACATGGCTGCCCGAAATTTCTCCTCCAGATCCTACAATACACCAGTCATAAACCTGCTCATCTCATCCCTGCTACTGGACACCAGGTAAGAAGCATATTTGGAAAGTTTAACAAACTTCAAGGAGTATTCCTTGACTAACATACCTCCCTGATGTAGGTTGATGAACTCCTCAACCTTTGCCTCTCTCTGCTCTATGGGAAGAATCTCTCCAGGAATGCAGTCTTGAGAATGTCCCAACTGATTGGGAACTTCTCCTGGTGCTCAGCCATCTACCCACATCTTGTACCATACCTGAGCTACATCCTTGAGCTGGTATGCAGGCAACTCAGCCTTCTCCTCTTCATTAACACCCATAGCACAGAGAATCTTATGGACTTCGTCCACAAACTCCTGGGGATCCTCATTGGTTCGAGACCTGAAGTAGACTGGAGGATTCATCCTGGTGAAATCTCTCAGTCTGCTAGCCATAGTGCTAGCATGTGGGTTCTCCCTGGGAGCACCCTCTCTAGTGGCATGGGCTGTTATAGCCTGTGCCTGAGCAGTGATGTCTTGGGCCATCTGAAGCTGTGTTGCTCTCACTTCTCCATCCATCAACGCAGCTAGGTTGACAGACACTTGCACTCCAGCAGCTGGGCTTGAGAGGAGCTTGGTTTCCCCCAGCAGCTGCTTCTCCAACTCTCCTGCCTGCGTTTCTTCTTGTGTTCATGTTTCTACACGAACACAAGAAGGAAGTTAGATGCTAGAATGACACAAAATGTCAAAGCTCTACACAGCACGATAAAGAGTAGAAGAAGGGAAGATTCTTAACATCACTAAGTCTCTAAGTCATGTTTGTGGTGCACTTCACAAGTATACGCTAGAAACTACGCAACATGGTTTTATTGAGACTTAGTTCCTATGTAATTTAACCTCATGCTCTGATACCAAGTTTTTCACACCCGGGTCCTAGACCCAAGATGAGACCGGCGTCATTAACCTCTCAGAGGTCGCAGACAAGCCTCTTCTTAGCTTTCATCACAATCATACAGTTAAATTTAGCGGAAAATTTAAAACTTTACTGAAGTGTACTTAGACTTCATATAATTCTGCATAAGAGTGATAAACTAACGGCTCAACATAAACAACCATCTATTAACATATTGAACAATTGAAATGAAGAATTCATAATATCATTAACAGTTGCCAAACCGGCCTTAATACAAAAGCTTGAACAAATGTTTGGAAGGAAACGCTAGGGACAACATCCACTAGCTATGTCTAATCTACTAACGCTAGAATATAAAGCGTAGGCATCCTCGAACTCAAGAGGACCTACCAAAGTCTGGAGGTACTAGTCCAAACAGCTTCAAACAATCTTCAATCCTCTTCAAGGACTTGCACCTATAAAAATAGTAATTGTATATGGGTTAGTACACACTTGTACTAAGTATGGGTGTATGCACATAAACACATAAGGAATATGCATGATCAAGTAAAGCTCTTCCTATAGCAACTTGCCATTTTTGAAAAGTGAAATCACTTCACTTTTCTAATTTGTTATTTATGAATCATGCTATGAATATGACATATTTTCATGCATTTAAATCACACAACTCATTTTCTATATGAACATAAGACCTTGGAATCATGAACATAATTTTAGAACAACTCAAGCAAAAGTTAATATTTTTGCTCTCCTTAGGCCGAGAGCTACCTCTCCAAGGCTTAGTTTATTTTTCAGTCTTTTCTTTGTTTTATTGTGTAGTTCAATGATCTCCTTTGATCCTATGTTTTACCTAGAGTGCAATGATTCATTGTAGTCCCATACCTACAATGAATCAAGTAAGTAATCCAAAAGTCTAAGGAAATTATTTGACTACCCTATTCACAAGTTATTCTTTTCATTCTTGTTAAAGTGGGCATGAAGTCTTTATAAGTCAATCTTTATTGGCTATGCCCATTCATTGATTATTTACATAATATATAGTAGCTGGGGCATATATTCATACTCCAATTGATGAGTCATTATGCTTTTCTCCCTTTATTGGCATAAACCAATAACTGTTAAAACTTCATTCTTATCAAACACTGATGATTTGATATACCTGTGTTTTTGCTTACTTAGTTCACTCTAAACTTACATTTCTTCTTCTTTGGTTCACATTCACTTTGAACATGCTAAGTTGACTTAGGATATTCTTTTAAGACTTCCATTGGGATCTTTCTGTGCAATGACTAAGAATGACTTACATCATTACTTAGTCGAACCTCACCCTTTGGTCATCCTATCCGAACACCCCTCATCTTCCTAGTTCTTTTCTTTCTTTCTTTCTTACTTTTTTACTGAAATCTTTAGCATTAACTGACATAGACCATGTGATCTAACATGAAATCCAGTGTCTTCCCCACACCAAAAAGAGGTAGTTCACCGGCCAAAGTGAAACTGAATACTGCCTAGCTTTCTTAGGTGGATCCACTAGCTAGTAACCTATTCTGGAAACATTGTTCAAATACTAGGAGACTTTTGAGACTCTTATCCACCTTGGTGGTAGTCTCGTCTCATGAGGCTTACATGTGCTTACACAAGCTCATTGCTAGTCTATCGGTGCTTAGCTCATATATATTATACTTTACAACTTTTAGAGTTGACTCATACATTGTGGAAGCTTGCTTCTAGTATGAGGTATGCTTAGCTTAATGGATGACTTGTCATCCCTTTCTCTACTTGATGAATGTGAACTTAAATCTTACATTATCATCAAGGTGTGAGTGAGACTTGTCTCACGATTTCTAACACCCTCTTATATGAGTATCTTTGACATAATTGTTTAGGTCTTTTAACACCCCATTCTAGGTCAATTACATAACTCATAAGCTTTTAGTTATTTTATTACTCACCTTATCTTGTTCAATGTTATTTGGTAGTCTTGTACTATTCTTTATGAAAGTTATAAGGACTTATTCAATATGCTACTATGTTCACAAGTTCCTTTAGATAGGGTATGTTGGGACTTGTCCCAGTCATTGACATACCCTAGGTTATGAGTTCATTGAGTTAAGATTGGTATGACTTAGTCATTGGCCAATTCTATTAATATTTTGGACATAATATTGCTAGCCAATTTATTGGCCTAAACCAAACTTTCACTAAACATTTTTCATGATACTATCATTAGCCAAGTCAATTAACGTCATGTATATACTATACTAATCTTATTATTTTGAGCAGCCAACTTTTAACATTTGATTAGCTTATAAGAACAATTCAGTGCTTAGTTTGGCCAATCTATAAAGTTCATTTGGCATTGAAGATTCATTAACTAGCTTTGATTTTCATTCTTATTTCTTCTTGGAAACTTTTCATTCCAAACAATTACAAACATATCAACTGTAAACACACATAGTAATCGAAACCTTCATTCTTTTCAACAGTAAACTGAATTTCATAAAGGACTTATAACAATTTCATCTTCTCGAACAAAATTAGGCATTACAACATATCTTATCTCATGTAAATAATACTCTAATCATACGGATCGAACCTAGAGGTCTCATTCGACATTATCAAATCACAGAAACCTACACATAATGATCAATTAGCACCACATACCAACAACATGCTCGAGATTTGCATTATACATACTACTAGAATCAAAAATAGGTAGAACTAGGGAGATGAACATTCGACAATTTCATTGGGAACAACCCTAGTTTCGGTTTTCTTGAATTCAAAACATTTGAAAAGCCTCCTAGGGAAAGGAATCCAAGAGAGAAAACCCATAGCTTACTGTAGAATTGAATCTACGAAGATCACCCTGTACTTTGCACGAAAATCTTGAAGAATTACCTTGCAATCGCCTAAGGAGAGCTTGGATTGGAGATTTGAGTGAAGATTCTTCATCAAATTGGAGGATTAGCTTGATTGAGGTATGGTTTTTGATCCTTGAAACTCGTTTCATCAAGGAGATCAACTTTCAAAAATGTTTTCTAAAGTTTTCAAAGTTGAACTTCACCTATTTCATGATCTACCATGGGTTCTTGCATTAAAGGTTTTTAATCATTGTTTAGTGATTGAATTGTTATAATTAAGATGATTTTAACTTAATTAACCTATAAACCCATGTAATTGATGAACCCTAGTTTTTGACTAATTTATGGGTGACATGATATTGGTCTAATGTTTATGAATTAATGTGTAGTTTCTTATGGGCTTTCTAATGATGTAAGAATTGTATTCAATTGTTATCTCGTTGGTCTTAGATTGATAAGTCTATATTTAATTGTCTTAGATTTCATTGAATATTATAGTTTATGTATTGAATTGATGTTCGTGGCCATGTGTAAGGGACTTATGATATGGAATTGGATGATTTGGCATTGGATTGAAGTGTTGAAGATGAAGTAGTGGAACGCTGCCTTAATTCCCTTTAATTAATGTTAATTAGACTTCAATTATGTTGTGATTTGTTTGGTCCACATATGGTGGCGGTGTTATGTGAATTAATGTGGCCTTGTCGGCGTTATTTTAAGTATATTGATGATCATGGCCTTGTCGGCACTACATGAAGAAACATGACTATTTGTGTAACTGATTATGTGATGTATGATCATATCTATCTGTATGTGAAGTAAATGTGATAGTGTGTGTTCTTCTATTGATGCTATTTAGGTGATCATGTTAGACTAGGACTATGTTCATGTGTGTCGTCTTAGGGTTGAATGCATGATTATTTCTAATTGGCTATGTGAAGTCTATAATGGTGATATAGTAGTGTATAGGGTGACTTAATGATGATAATGGTTGTCCTTATGTGCTTCTAGAATAACATGTAATATGTGCTAAAGTGAAGTATAGTGTGTCTTGTTTAGGTAGACTTGTGTCCCTTACTTGATGCTTGTATGAAAGTGAATATGTGATGTCTTGACGTAGGAAGATCAAGCGTCTTAGTATTGAATGAATGAATGATGTGAGACCTTGAATAATGATAATAGGGTCCCTTATGTGAAACCTTGAACCTAGAAGGTAAGGTCATGAAACTTGAAGTCGAAAACCGTAACGGTATCCTTCATGTAATGTAATGATGGACTTAAGGTTGATTGTCTGGAACGGCATCATATCAATCCTTAGTAAGGTCATGATAATCTTCTTGTCTCCATAAGAAGGTAGTCCTAGAGGACCTATTTGGTAGGGTAAATGTGATTGGATTATGAATATGATGTAAGAACCTAAGTATGAACCTTAATGTGATGTACTCGAGAACAAAGGCTAGCACCGAGTGAGTATGGAAAGGGAAGTAGTTCTAGTTAAAGTATGAGGCTAGAATAGAAAAAAGCCCTTCATATTCCTTAACCATGTGCCTACATGGGATGTGTCCAAGTTCTACCATTGGCAAGTAGAACAACCTCATTGGAGTAGGATAGAACTCCGCATTCCATGTTTTGATACCATGGTCTATGTCGATTATTGCCTATTATCATCATATGGAATACCTATTAGCATTAGAGAAGTTCTATGAAGTTTAGGTGGTGGTATGGGACGCTATCTAGACATTGCACAATAGGCTTTGAAGATGTTAGTAAGAGTCCCTAGGTCTTCTCTAAGACCATTACTTGAATTTCCTTTATGTAATGAATGTGTCTTAATGAATAATGAGATAAGGACTTAATGATAGATAGTATGTAAATGCATGAGTACCTAATCTAAAGTGACTTAAGGATTCCTTAGCTAAAGTGTGAAGAGGGCATATGGGATGATCTCTTCATATCTTATCTATGGAAGTCTTAAGAATGACTCTAGTTTGGGAAGTTGGTTGTTGTGTTTGACATGATCTAAACTTAGGTAAGTTTTAAGGAATATTTAGGTAACCTTGAAGAGGGTGTATAGGCGTTCTCTTCTAGGAGTACTTAAGTAAGTCTTTTGATAGCCTTGGTAGGGGAGATTGTCATATTATGTATGTCTTGTATGTTGGTGTATTGTAGGTGTGTATAGGTCTCATTATGAGTAATATTGAGGATCGTTTAGGCACACATAGAGAGGGTGTATGGGCGGTCTCTCTTTGTGTGACTTAAGTGAATCTTAGGATAGCTTTAGTGAGAAGACTACATGATAGAAGGTGTGTTTAATGAAGGCTTAGCACTTCACTGACTTCATTGTAACAGTGATTCAAGTTATTGTAAAGTGACTCCTTAAAATGTGATAATTGTTTTAAGTGATTTCTTATGTTCTTCTAAGTTGATAAATGTTGTTCTTATGATTATATTACGATATTTAAATGAAAATATGCATATTTCCAATAAATGTCCAATTTCATGATTTTTATGCATTACGACATACTTAGTACATGTGGTTGTACTAATTCATGCTTTCATCTATCTATATAGTTCTTGGTAAGTGAGGAGCATTTGGGAAGCAAGACTTGGACCGTAGCATCTCAAGAGAAGTTGAAGTATGTCCTCATTTGAATCGATAGCATATATGTCCTTTATGTTTCTTTTATGAAGTATTGTAATAGACTTAGTAGTACTATGTTTTCTAATTCGTATGGGTTGTGTCCCAAGTACTCTTGTGTCTAAGATGATGAGATTGAGACTTAGTATTTCCTATTACTTTTATATGTAAGAGTTTTTAAAGACTATGATATGTTTTGTGAAAAGTTTTAATTTTGCACTACTTTTCACTATGTATATGCGATGAATGATATGAAAGGGCTTGTATAAGACCTCTGAGAGGTCGAGTACGCCGGTTACAATCCGAGATTGTGCCGTAACTTCTGTGGTCTTGGGTTGTGACAAGCTTGGTATCAGAGCATAGGTTGGTGAAAGTTGTTTTAGGAATCAAAAAGTCTCATCAAGTCACGTCTAGTAGAGTCTTGACCATTGGTGTGAGTCGCGACACATCTATGGGAAAGAGGCTATAGGACGATAGAGTTTCCCTTCTTTTCTACTCATATGTCGCGCGGTAGAGTAAACATTATCAGTATCCTTCTAAATGTGTTTCCTTGTGTTTCTAGGAGATGAATACTAGAAGGATGGCCGCAAGAAGGTTGGAAGAGGAAAGAGTGAATGAGGAAGTTCCTCCTCAAGTTGAGCAATTTGAGCAAGTTCCTCAAGTTGGGCAAGGTGTCCAAGATGCTCAAGGTGCTCAAGTTCCTCCTCAAGGTGATCATGCCCCTAATGTGGAAGGAGATAATGAGGTTCCGGTGGTTCCCCCAGAATTGACTAATCAAGAGATTAGAGAGGCTTTGATTGCTTTAACCCGAGCCATAACTACTCAAGTGAATTTGAGTACGATGCCTAAGGTTGTGGAGAGCACTATGACCTCTAGGTTGAGAGACTTTGTGAGTATGAATCCTCCGATCTTTCTTGGCTCAAAGGTAGATTATGATCCCCAAGAGTTCTATGATGGTGTGTACAAGGTATTGAGTGCTATGGGGGTTACATCTAGGGAGAAGGCGGAGTTGGCTTCGTATCAATGGAGGGATGTTTCTCAAATATGGTACACTCAATGGAAGGATAATAGATCGGTGGAGTCGGATCCTATTGAGTGGAAAGAATTTAAGGAAGCTTTTCTTGGTAAGTACTTTCCCCGTGAGAGGAGAGAGGTTAAGGTAGAAGAGTTTATCAATCTCAAGCAAGGCAATATGAGTGTTGAGGAGTACTCTTTGAAATTCTCAACTTTTTCTAGATATGCACCATCCCTAGTGTGAAATCCAAGGGATGAAATGAGCCGCTTTGTGACCGGGGTAGCCGACATAGTGAGTGAAGAATGTCGTACGCCTATGCTACATGATGATATGACCTTATCTAGACTCATGGTTTATGCACAATCTATTAAAGCATCTAAACTTGGTAGAATTGCTAGAAACTTGAAAGGGAGTGGTGCTAGAGATCAAGTGCAACCTAGGTTCAAAAAGAGGGCTCAAACTCAAGAAGAATCTAGGAGTGCTGGTAGTTCCAAAGATGGCAAGCCTACATGTGCCAATTGTGGCAAGAAACATTATGGTGAGAGTCTAAGGGGTACCGGTAGTTGCTTTGGATGTGGAAAAGATGGACACAAAGTTAGAGATTGTCCTAATAGAGATGGTAAGAAGGTTGCTCCTAATGTTCCAAAGGAAGACGCTCCAACAATGAGGCGTTTCTATGCACTCCGGACTAGAGGAGAGAAGCCGGATGAGAGTGATGATGATGTTGGTAAGTCTTATTTCTCTTGTTGTGATATGGGTTCCTTCTAAGTGGGGGAGTATGTCTAGATAGATGTGCTAGTTTGTTGCATGTGCATGGTGTTTAGAAGTTTGGTTGAAATTGAATTTCATTAACTTCTTGCATTGTGTATTTTATTGAGCTATGAGCATGTTGTAAAAGATGTTTATATTATGTTACCTTGCATATTAGAATGTCTTTATCATGAATTTCCTAAAATTTGCATTTTTAGAAAAATTGCATAAAATCATTGTAGCTTGGCAGGTTCATTGTTAAATTTTGCAAAAATTAACTAATTGATGCTTTGGTCTAAAATTGTTGTAATGTGGTTAGAACGGATGTGTATGAGTATAATAATGAATGTAAAATGAGTTTTTACTATTTGGAATGAAAGATGTGAGTTTTGTAGCATAATGAGTTATAGAATTTATTCTAGTTTCTTGTTGTGTGGTGAATCTCTTGATTGTGTGGAAATTGATGTTTTCTCCTTGATTATGTGTTATATGGTACGGTTATGTGCTGCTAGTTTATTCTCTATTCTTGGAAGTGTTCGGAGAGTGGCAAGTGTCATTCAAGGACGAATGTTGTCCAAGTGGGGGAGAATGTAAGATCCCAAAAATGACATAGGTGAACTAGAGCCTAACATTGTTATCAATATGTTATAAGGTACTAAATAAGTTTATTATAGGGTATTGAGGCACTAGCTTATATATTAGGGGCATTGGAAGTCAAACGTCAAGGGACGACCAAGACGTTCGACAACTAAGTCACCTATGTGCCTCATATGTGGTTCTATGTATTTATTTGTGATTAATGATGTGTTAAGGTCCTTAAACGATTTAATATGAAGTATATAGGCAGTGTGTCAAGTTTGGTGAAGTTTGGAGGTCAAATGCTCAAGAACGTCCATGACGTTCGAAAGATGTGCCTAGAAATGACCTTGTGTGTCTAGGCACGTTTCGTTGAGTTTTACGTGTTCGTTTTGGGTGAAATTCATGTGAGAGGTCCTAACCTCGTATACGGTCATGTTTGGGTTGGAAACATCCGAGAAAATATCACCAAGGATCATCCAAGGGTCCTTGAGGAAGGACCCATGTCGCTGGCCAAGACTGCCCAAGGCAGTCCCACCTACGGATAGAAAACGACGGCCAGTGGCCTGGTCGACGCCCCGTAGGTGTGGGCGTTGTCTGGTACCTATCCTGGGGAGAAAATCTCCTAGTTTCAATTCTCTGAACCCATCGACGGAGGATAGGACGGTCTCTGTGTGGACCTACGCCCCGTCGATGGGCAATCGTCGTTTAGGGCCTGTCCCTGCGCAGGTTCATTGTAAGTTAAGGGGTGAACTTGTAATTTCAGTCCACTCCCAAATAAGAGTATTGGCGGTTCCTAAGGGGTCTTTTGGGTATTTTAAATGTGTATTAAGTCTTTAACACTTAGAAGATTTCATTCTTCAAAATCAAAACCCCAAAATCCCTTAGAAATTCCCTAAGACTCCATTGAAGCCAAAATTCAAGGAAGAGCTTGGATTGGAGATTGAAGTGAAGATTATTCATCAAATTGGAGGATTAGCTTCATTGACGTATGGTTTTGATCCTTGAAACTCATTTCATCAAGGAGCCTAACTTTCAAAGATGTTTTCTAAAGTTTTCAAAGTTGAACTTGACCTATTTCATGATCTACCATGGGTTCTTGCATTAAAGGTTTTTAATCATTGTTTAGTGATTGAATTGTTGTTATTAAAATAATTTTAACGTAATTAACCTATGAACCCATGTAATTGATGAACCCTAGTTTTTGACTAATTTATGGGTTACATGATATTGGTATAATATTTATGAATTAATATGTAGTTTCTTATGGGCTTTCTAATGATGTAAGAATTATATTCAATTTTTATCTAATTGGTCTTAGATTGATAAGTATATATTGAATTGGCTTATATTTCATTGAGTATTATAGTTTATGTATTGAATTGATGTTCATGGCCATGGGTAAGGGCCTTATGATATTGAATTGGATGATTTGGCATTGGATTGAAGTGTTGAGGATGAAGTGGTGGTACGCTGCCTTAATTCCCTTTAATTAATGTTAATTAGACTTCAATTATGTTATGACTGGTTTGGTCCATATATGATGGCGGTGTTATGTGAATTGATGTGGCCTTATCAGCGTTATTTTAAGTATATTGATGATCATGGCCTTGTTGGCACTACTTGAAGAAACATGACTATTTGTGTAATTGATTATGTGATGTATGATCATATCTGCCTATATGTGAAGTAAATGTGATAGTGTGTGTTCTTCTATTGATGCTATTTAGGTGATCATGTTAGACTTGGACTATGTTCATGTGCGTGGTCTTAGGGTTGAATGCATGATTGTTTCTAATTGGCTATGTGAAGTCTATAATGGTGATATAGTAGTGTATAGGGTGACTTAATGATGAAAATGGTTGTCCTTATGTTCTTCTAGAATAACATGTAATATGTGCTAAAGTGAAGTATAGTGTCTTGTTTAGGTAGACTTGTGTCCCTTACTTGATGCTTGTATGAAAGTGAATATGTGATGTCTTGACGTAGGAAGCTCAAGCGTCTTAGTATTGAATGAATGAATGATGTGAGACCTTGAATAATTATAAGAGGGTCCCTTATGTGAAACCTTGAAACTAGAAGGTAAAGTCAAGAAACTTGAAGTCGAAAGCCGTAATGGTATCCTTCATGTAATGTAATGATGGACTTAAGGTTGATTGGCTGGAACAACATCATATCAATCCTTAGTAAAGTCATGATGAGCTTGTTGTCTCCATAGGAAGGTAGCCCTAGAGGACCTCTTTGGTAGGGTAAATGTGATTGGGTTATGAATATGATGTAAGACCCTATGTATGAACCTTAATGTGATGTAGTATATGAGAACAAAGGCTAGCACCGAGTGATTATGGAAAGGGAAGTAGTTCTAGTTAAAGTATGAGGCTAGAATACAAAGAAGCCCTTCATATTCCTTAACCATGTGCCTACATGGGATGTGTCCAAGTTCTACCATTGGCAAGTAGAACAACCTCATCGGAGTAGGATAGAACTCCGGATTCAATGTTTTGCTACCATGGTCTATGTCGGTTATTGCCTATTCTCATCATATGTGATACCTTTTACCATTAGAGAAGTTCTATGAAGTTTAGGTGGTATGGGACGCTATCTACGCATTGCACAATAGGCTTTGAAGATGTTAGTAAGGGTCCCTAGGTCTTCTCCAAGACCATTACTTGAATGTCCTTTATGAAATGAATGTGTCTTAATGAACTAATGAGATAATGACTTAATGATAGATAGTATGTAAATGCATGAGTACCTAATCTAAAGTGACTTAAGAATTCCTTAGCTAAAGTGTGAAGAGGGCATATGGGATGATCTCTTCATATCTTATCTATGGAAGTCTTGGGAATGACTCTAGTTAGGGAAGTTGGTTGTTGTTTTTGACATGATCTAAACTTAGGGAATTCTTACGGATTATTTAGGTAACCTTGAAGAGGTTGTATGGGTGTTCTCTTCTAGGAGTACTTAAGTAAGTCTTTTGATAGCCTTGGTTGGGGAGATTGTCATATTATGTATGTCTTGTATGTTGGTGTATTGTAGATGTGTATGGGTCTCATTATGAGTAATCTTGAGGATCGTTTAGGCACACATAGAGAGGGTGTATGGGCGGTCTCTCTTTGTGTGACTTAAGTGAATATTATGATAGCTTTAGTGAGAAGACTACATGCTAGAAGCTGTGTTTAATGAAGGCTAAGCACTTCATTGGACTTCACTTTAACAGTGATTCAAGTTACTGTAAAGTGACTCCTTAAAATGTGATAATTGTTTTAAATGATTTCTTCTGTTCTTCTAAGTTGATAAATATTGTTCTTATGATTATATTACGATATTTAAATGAAAAGATGCATATTTCCAATAAATGTCTGTTTTCATGATTTTTGTGCATTATGCCATACTTAGTACATGTGGTTGTACTAATCCATGCTTTCATCTATCTATATAGTTCTTGGTAGGTGAGGAGCATTTGGGAAGCAAGACTTGGACCGTAGCATCGTTCAAGAGAAGTTGAAGTATGTCCTCATTTGACTCGATAGCATATATGTCCTTTATGTTTCTTTTATGAAGTATTGTAATAGACTTAGTAGCACTATGTTTTCTAATTCGTATGGGTTGTGTCCCAAGTACTCTTGTGTCTAAGATGATGAGATTGAGGCTTAGTATTTCTTATTACTTTTATATGAAAGAGTTTTTAAAGACTATGATATGTTTTGTGAAAAGTTTTAATTCCGCACTACTTTTCACTATGTATATGTGATGAATGATATGAAAGGGCTTGTATAAGACCTCCGAGAGGTCGAGTACACCGGTTACAATCTGAGATTTTACCCTAACTTCTAGGGTGTGGTCTTGGGTTGTGACAAGCTTGGTATCAGAGCATAGGTTGGTGAAAGTAGTTTAAGGAATCAAAAAGTCTCATCAAGTCACATCTAGTAGAGTCATGACCATCGGTGTGAGTCGCGACACATCTACGGGCAAGAGACTATAGGATGATAGAGTTTCCCTTCTTTTCTACTCATATGTCGCGCGGTAGAGTAAATGTTATGAGTATCCTTCGAAATGTGTTTCCTTGTGTTTCTAGGAGATGAATACTAGAAGGATGGCCGCTAGAAGGTTGGAAAAGGAAAGAGTGAATGAGGAAGTTCCTCCTCAAGTTGAGAAAGTTGAGAAAGTTCCTCAAGATGGTCAAGGTGTTCAAAGTTCTCAAGGTGCTCAAGTTCCTCCTCAAGGTGATCATGCCCCTAATGTGGAAGGAGGTAATGAGGTTCCAGTGGTTCCCCCGGAATTGACTAATCAAGAGATTAGAGAGGCTTTGATTGCTTTAGCCCGAGCCGTAACTACTCAAGTGAATTTGAATATGGTGCCTAGGGTTGTGGAGAGCAATATGACCTCTAGGTTGAGAGACTTTGTGAGGATGAATCCGCCGATCTTTCTTGTCTCTAAGGTAGATTAACATCCCAAGAGTTCATTGATGGTGTGTACAAGATGTTGAGTGTTATGGGGGTTACATCTAGGGGGAAGGCGGAGTTGGCTTCATATCAATTGAGGGATGTTTCTTAAATATGGTACACTCAATGGAAGGATAGTAGGCCGGTGGAGTCGGATCGTATTGAGTGGGAAGAATTTAAGGAAGCTTTTCTTGGTATGTACTTTCCCCGTGAGAGGAGAGAGGTTAAGGTAGAAGAGTTTATCAATCTATGTTGATAAATGTTGTTCTTATGATTATATTACGATATTTAAATGAAAAGATGCATATTTTCAATAAATGTCCGTTTTCATGATTTTTATGCTTATGCCATACTTAGTACATGTGGTTGTACTAATCCATGCTTTTATCTATCTATATAGTTATTGGTAAGTGAGGAGCATTTGGGAAGCAACACTTGGACCGTAGCATCGTTCAAGAGAAGTTGAAGAATGTCCTCATTTGACTTGAGGACATATATGTCTTTTATGTTTCTTTTATGAAGTATTGTAATAGACTTAGTAGTATTAAGTTTTCTAATTCGTATGGGACGTGTCCCAAGTACTCTTGTGTCTAAGATTATGAGATTGAGACTTAGTATTTCCTATTACTTTTATATGAAAGAGTTTGTAAAGACTATGATATGTTTTGTGAAAAGTTTTAATTCTGCACTACTTTTCACTATGCATATACGATGATGATATGAAAGGGCTTGTATAAGACCTCCGAGAGGTCGAGTACGCCGGTTACAATCCGAGATTGTGCCCTAACATCTAGGGTTTGGTCTTGGGTTGTGACATTAATGTAGGCTCACTCTTGAAAAGTGATAGTATGTTTAGCTAATGTTCTTGATGAGTGCCTATAATTTGCAAGAATTTTCCAAACTGATGCACGTTTATGAAAACTGGTTCCATGCTAGGAATTGAAATCTATGTGAAATGACTTCCTATTGTTGTGATGTGTGTGGTGTGACTTACAATGTTGACTTCATTAGGAAGAAAGTATGAGCATGCTTTGGTGAAGAGTAAAGAAGTTCTATTTAAAATGAATTGACCTTTGTGCATTGCTTGTGTATGAACTCATGATAACATGTGAGTATGTTAAGGAGAAGGACATTCCACCTTAAACATAACAAAACATGGTAATGTTATATATAACCTAAATGGTATTATGTCAAAATGATAAGGATCTTGTTGATCTACATTACTCATAATATATGTGCATTGAGTATGAGTTGCTTATTTGCCTCTTGAGAGATAATGTTGAATCTGCCTATGTGTGACTTAAAAGAGTATTACATGCTGAGGTCTTAAATGAAATAAGATGTAAATACCATTTTATGATTAGGAGAAGTATGTTCCTTCTATGAACATGAGAAGTGCCTATGTGCTTGATGCATTAAGGAGAGAGTGAATAGAGGTTTTTGCTTGCTTGTGTTGCCTTGAGTGCAAAATAGTTTAAAGTTGGGGCTCCTTGTAATTTGGTGCATTGACTATTATGTGATGATGTGCTAAATGTTGTGAGCTGCTCTATGGTTCATTGAATCCTTGTATGTGTTTTAAATGTTCCAAGTG
Organism: Solanum sitiens; assembly: GCA_016801875.1. Lineage (NCBI taxonomy): Eukaryota > Viridiplantae > Streptophyta > Magnoliopsida > Solanales > Solanaceae > Solanum > Solanum sitiens. The sequence goes on along the minus strand of JABWTJ010000236.1, from coordinate 1,085,341 downwards.
TCATTCGAAGATGAATGTTTCCAAGTGGGGGATATTGTAAGACCCTCAAAATGAACTAAGGTAGCTAGAGCCTCACATAATCCTAAAATGTTAATAAAGTGTTTTACAACTTGTATAGTTTATTAGAAGTTATTTGGAGGACAAACGTCCGAGACGTTCGAAAGTTAGTCTTTAAGCGTGCTAGTGTGTCCTTGTATGTTTGCCTTGTTTTTATGTATTGGTTGGAGTCTAAAATCAGTAGAGTTTATCCTAGTATCTTAATAGACATGTTAAGGGTCAAAACATTTGGCTACGACTCCCCGAAGACCACCCTAAGGGCCCTTGAGGAGGACCCGAACGTTGGACAAGGAAGCTCCCCAAGGCAGCGTGCAGAGGCAAGATGTGGAGTCTGTCATGCATCGCGTGCCTGGTAATGAGTCTTCCTATGCATCGCACGCCCCACACGAGGCCCACTGCCTCAAAAATTTAGTGAGGTAAAATTAGTAGCTGCCTCCGCAACGCGCAACCACTTCCCAGATTCGGTTGCGTTGTTTTAAAGTTAAGTTTGACATGTCTAGAAGTCTCAATAAGTATGGGAGTGTTTTAGTAACTTTGGGAGTCGGTTATAAACTGTTTCTAGTACTTATGTAACCCCTCTTCCAAGCCAAAACCCCAACACCCAATAAGAAATCAAAATCCCAAAACTCTCTTCTCTTCTGAATTCTTTCAAACCTCCATTGGAGGGAAAACTCAAGGTTCAAGCTAGAGGCTGCATTTTCATGGTTTATTCTCCACGTTTTCGTGGGCTTATCATGTATTAAGGTATGGTGATCCTTTATCCTTAGTTATCCATTCATCTAAGGAGTTTCTTCAAAGGTTTTCAAAGAGAATTCATGATCAAAATTCCTATATTTCAATCTAGCCATGGGTTCATTATCAAATTGATTTCAAAATAATTCTAATTATGAATACATGATTAATTACTGATTTTAAGATGAAATTCAATACAATTCCATGAAAAACTCATGATCCTCCTAATTTGTCAATAGCCTATAATGTAGGTCTTGTGATATTGATTCCATGTTAATTAAATTGTAATTAGGTTGTATTGAATTGCTTATTGCTATTACTATCTATATCAATTGAATATGAATTGTTGAGTATTGGATGTGAATTGTTGAGAATTGATCAATGGTGATCATAGCTTGGAAGCATTGGTGAGTAGACCTAGATCTCTCTATATAGTATAGAATTGACATTTAATTATGTTGATTAGTATGGTCAACTTATGGTGGCGGTGTTTACCTTCTTGTCTATATATATATATATATATATATATATGTTGTGATCATGGCCTTGAAGGAAATTTACTTAATGTGAAGTGTGGTTATGATGATCACACGATGTGAAGTCATACGTCTAGTTTTCCAATGCTAATATCATGTTCTTGTTGTGTTGATGATGCTTCCTATATGTGAACGGCTAAGTTAGGGTTAGGATTGGTCTATATGATTATCAATGATGAAGTGATAATGATGAATGACCCATTCCTATATACGCTTATATGAATGTGTGATCTTAGCCAATGTTAGGAGTCTTAGATTCAATGTTGATGATGTCTTGTCTCCTATGCTATAATGTGGTTTGTGGTCTATGCATGAATGTGTATTATGGTCTTAAGAGGGTGGCTGCCTCAATGATATGTTGATAGCCATTATGTGATCATTTTGACCAATATACACACACCTCATGCATATCTATAAGTAGTATAGGCTCATGGTGTCTAATGAAAGGAATCCTCATATGCACTAATGTCTACTACTCTACATGTAAAGTATATGTCCATAAAAGTATGATATGTTTCTTAACTGATGGCTTGATAGGTGAACTAATATAGGTAAGGGTATGGGCCTTTGTCTATACATTGCACATGACTACCTTGATAGAATAGTTCCTAGGGTGATTACTCTATGTACATGAATATGAATGCATGAATTAAGCTATGAACATGAAAGTATATACTATGATGTTAAGTATATGATATGATGAAGTATGTATATGTGTAGTATCTAAATTTGTTTACGTGAAAGGTCTTTTCATGTAAGTACACATACAAACACCTGAATGCATATAATAAAACATGTATGGTAATCTAGTATAGAGGGAGTCTCCTGAAAGGTATTCTCAATTGTACTCTAAACTAGAATGTGCTTGAATATGCTATGTCCATGTGAAAGGTTTTCTCACATGATTTAGGTTGATTAAAGGACATCCTCATCTATAACCTATGAGCTAAGAATATGAGGGGTTAATTCTCCTAAAGCCATTTTTTATGAACCGTGTGAACTTGATGATGAGTGATGCCCCTTCCCAAAGGGAAGGCTTGTTCACCATCGTCCTCACGAGGTGGATAACTATAATGCCAAATTGGCATAGAGAGGGTTTTCGTATATACCTCCAAGTTTCCATAACTATGTTGCCCCATAGGACCTAGCTAGTAGATCCACCTAATACGCTAGAATGATACTCATGTCTTACTTTGGCAAGTAAGATACCCTCTTTTGTGGAGGGGATGACACCGGATTCCATGTTTGGCTTACATGGTCTTGTCGGTTAAGGCTAAGATTTCCCTAAATTAAAATGGACAATGGAAGTAATGTAATGAAACCTAACTAGGATAACCTAAGGGAAGTTGCTTAGTGTAGGTGAGGGTATGGGACTTTACCTATGCATGTACAAGTAGCTCTTGAAGGGATCTCTAGGAGCGTGTTATATATGTATATGTATATGTAAAAGTCTCTCATGCATGGCATTATTGTATTGACATAATTGTATGATAATATGCATGGTATGAGTTCTATAGTGTTTATATGATGAAGTCTTACCTTATATGTATAATATTGATCTTGTTGACTATATGATAAAGGTCTTACTTGGTATGCATGTAGTTGACTATACTTTTTTTAATGTATATAGTAAATAATGATGCTTGTGGTCTCTTTGTGAGTTTGCTTGGTATGTGTGAGGTTATGGGGCTTCACATTTACATTGCACTAGTAGGTTTAGATTGAGATTATGAGTAAGGTCTTGTGATGTCTTATGAAGTGAAGTCCAATGCATGCTATTGTTGAATATTGTCTCATATGATGTTATTGGTAGTGTTGACTTGCATGTTGTCTTGGAATGAGTCTTATGTGAGGTTCATGCGTTATGTTGAGTTATATGTGAAGATTGTATTGTCACGACATGTTATGCCTCTATGTATATGTATATGGGTTTGGTGTTAATGAAGGTTATTTGAATGTTCACCTTGGTGGCCTTAAGGTGATGCTTGAGTATGGATGGTGAAATAGGATACTATTCATGCATTGCACCAAGTGTTACTAGAGGGTTACTTGGGGGTAAGTAAAGTAAGGTAAAAGAAAGGTAATACTATGAATATACTAAATGTGCCTTAAATGAACTATGTGGCCATATGTGGTGTTATGGATAGTGTCTATGCCTATGTGAAGTATATGACTATGTTGTGCTTATTATATCAAAGTTTTATGAAGTTTTACTAAAAGGCATGATGCATGGGTTTCTAACCAAATGTCCTCTTTAAATGTATGTTTTTGCATGGTTGTCATACTTAGTGCATTCTTGTACTAACATCATTCTTCATCATCTTTTTACACAAATTGTAGGTTATGGACGCTTATAGGATGTCTCTAAAGTGAAGGGCTTGATAGATGTTTCCCGAGCTCAAGAAAGGGATCCTTATGATTCAAGGATTTCCTATGTCAAGTTCTTATTCAAGTTTATGTGATAGCTTAGTTATTATTTTATGTTGTTAAGGGTCGTGTTCCTATTCTATTCTATTGATGTTGAGTCTAAGATGGCAAATGAGACTTAGAGTCTAACTATGTATAATGATCTATATTATGTTTATATGAAGTGATGTCTCTAGCATATTATGTGCTATGAAAAGTTTTAAATTTTCCTCTAAATTTCCTATGACTATGCGATGAATGATGACTATGGCCTTATATAAGACCTCCGAGAGGTCAAGTATGGCATGTTACTTCTAGGGGGTGCTCCGCAGTCATGACAGATACAATGTTGAATGTGAATCACTTGTGTGTCTTACTATGCTATGATTATGAAGTGTTGATCTCAAGAATAAAGGGTTGTCATGAAAGGAAATTCTCATTTAATACCTAATGAGCTAATGACATGATATACAAGGGGTTAGTCTCCTATGGCCTATACTAAGCTGTGATGATTAAGAATGACTTAAAGACATTTCAGAAAGGGACTTTAGCTTAGCACCGAGTGAACTTGACAATGAGAGGTGTTGACTCCCCATAGAAGGGAGATTCACCAAATATTCTCATGAGATGAGGGTTGTAATTGCTAATGGGCATGTAGAGGGTTCAAGACATATTCCTAGTTTCTTAACTATGTTGCCTCGATAGGAATACTAGCTAGTGGATCCACCTAGAATATTATGTCCATGTTTTGGTCCTACCTTGGCAAGTAGACCATTTTCTTTCGGTGTAGGGTTTTATGACACCGGATTCCATGTTTAGCTCACATGGTCTATTGTCGGTTAAAGAGATTGTTCCTGAAAGTAAAATGAAATTAATGAAGTGAACACTAACTAGGGCAACTTAAGGGGTTCTACTTAAGGTAGGTATGGGTATGGGACTCTACTTATACCTGGAACAAGTTGACCTTGAGGGAAATCCTAAAAGGTTGTTCTTATGTAATCATTATGTAAATGGAATGTACGTGATAACTTTATATGTTGATGATCCTATATGATGTTAGTTTAATTGATGAACATGTTATTGGTCTAAATTGATATATATGATGAAGAACATGCATAATATGAAGATATATGAAATGTTGACATTTCTTATGATCCTTTGGTTGGTTTACTTGATTTTGTAAGGTTATGGGGCTTCACATAAGCATTGCACTTGTAGGCTTGGGAAGGGGTTGTGAGTAAGGGTCTTTTATGATGTGATGCTATGAACACTTGTACATGATTTGTTATTATGACATTATATTGGAGCTATTCATGCTTATGTGATCTTGATATGATGACATTCATGTTTATATGACCTTATGTTGATAATATCCATGTTGACATGACTTTATCATGATATTGGTCTTGTGTTGAATATGGACTTATCTTGAGTGATGTTATGTCTATTGGATTGTATATGTTGTTAATTGTGCATAAAGGCTTTTGAAAGTAACTTAGCATAGTTTTGAACTAAATGTCCCTTTAAGCATGATTTCGATGGTTTTATGTGCTTATGTTTCCATACTTAGTACCTGTGGTTGTACTAACCCATATTCTCTCCCTTTTCCTAAACAATGTACATTCGGGACGTTGAGGTATCAAGGTCACTTCCAAGAAGACTTGGACTTTTCCCCAAGTTTTGGTAGGTCCTCTAGTTTGAGGATGGTGACACGTGTTCTACCTTAGTGGTATTTCTATTGTCTTAAAGATATTCATTTATTTCTCATTCTTGAAGACATTAGTTGTAAGCTCTATGTGGCAAATATGAATTTGTATGAGGGCTATGCCCGAATGTTCTACTTAGTTTTAGATGGTTTAATGTCAGACGGTGTTCCTAGACTAAATCTTATATTTTGGTTATGTTAAATAACGAGAAGCCTATGTAAGTTGCATATGCGAGGAGTCTAAGTAAACTCCACATATAATACGATGACGACGCCAGCTATGTCTAGGGGTTGCTCCCCCGTCGTGACAACAGAGTGGAAGAGGTGTTGTGTTGAGGGCTAGTTCAAGATTTACCATGAGGGCAAATTTAGAATAAGAGCAAAAACTGGCCTAAACTATTACAAAGTAATGTCTGGTACTTACTTGTAGCCTTCATACCATGCCCACCATTGAGGAGCTGTTCAGGAGGCATAGTGTGATTGGATGGCATAGAGATTAGGCAAATTCAATGAGGACATGATCGAGAGTTCTATTCCTCCTAAGCCACCACCGTCCAAAATACCATGCCTAAACGGGTCAAGCCACTAGCTCATCCTCTTTTTTAGGAAACACTGGTATGGAACTTCTCCGTTGACATATCTAAGGCTCTTATTCTTTGTTTTATTTACAGTCCAACCTATACTTTTTTGATCAATACAACAGAGTATGACTATAGGATAAGGGTGGTTTAGAGTGGGGCTTTTTAAAGGGATGTTGAGTAGCGTGAGAGCTACTGAGATAGATGGCCCGTCAAATTAATGAGGAGGGAGAGAGCACAAAGTCGATGCGATACATTGCTTTTCCTATCAGAAAGGCAACCCTTAGCTTCACCGTGAAGTTCTATTGGACCATTGTTTATACCAGATTATCCCCTACACAGGTGGAAAACATCGTGACTTGGGATAGGGTTGTGATTCTAGCAGCGATCATAGCGGGGATTGGGATTGATTTCTCTCGCATATTCATTTTTCAAGGCTACTACCATGTTGCCCTTCCCTTATCTTATTTTAAATTTGTGTAGGGAGGCTTCAGTTCCTATTTGGCATTATGATAGTTGACCGAGGCGACGAAGATTGTGAATGTCGGTCTTATTAAAGATGATGCTAATCATGTCGCATCGCAGAGGGGAACATAGGTTGACCTACCGTCATTGGGTGTTGACTTAGCCGCCGATATTGAATCATATACATATTGAGCATGGAGCTAACACCACCTTACCTGACACTAAAGGAGGTGCACGGGATGCCCTGTCTACTTCTACTTGTTAGGATACCAGCTCATCTCGAGCCACTCCTCCTTCAAGGCCCGCTTTATTACCTATGGCCCGAGTCCAGAAGTTAGAGACTGAGATAGCCACCTGCTGCAATACATGAGGCCCTAAATGCAATAATCTCTTGAAAAGTCTAAGGCTCGCATGGAGAAAATGATGGATACCAAGATATTGACGGTCCACAAGTCGCTAGATGCGTTTGAGGTGCGAGTATTAGAGAGGCCTAGACCGACAACTGATATTACTACTTTTCAGACTGAGTTTACTAGGCTCCAATCTGATGTACATGCTCTCCTTGATCATGCCGAGGCTTCCCTCAAGTCCACACTGGAGGATGATGTGGAGGATGTGGTGATGACTAAAATCTTTGGCGAAACTATGCCACCACACGCTTCTTGATGGGTCATTGGTGCGATGCGCCACAAGTTTGCTTCACCCTATATGTTATTTTTATTTCTTTTATGCATTGAGGGCAATTGCACCATTTGTTTCGTTGGGGTGGGGTTAATGGGTTGTAAGTGATAGGGTGAAGTCTGAGTAACCCAAATCATAACCCTCCCTTGGGGTTTTCTTGCATGTATTCTTTTCCCCCTATGGATTGTTGTACTTTTCTATTGAACCGGCATGTGTAGGACTGTATTTGTAGAAATAGATAGAAAGAATGAAAGGATGATGGCATAAGTGCATGAAATTGATACATGTCCAAGAACATTGAAATATGCTAGATCTATAAACGTAATGAGCTGAATGTATTGGATCTTTATGTGACATAATAGGAACCGGTATTATAGCATGACTTTAGCTAAAACACTAGGTGCTTTAATAATTCGATAAACAATGTGACAAGTGTGTGTGAGGAGATTTTGTATGTTCATGCAATATGTGCCAATCTAGAACTTGTCTCGTTGGTCATGTTAAGATAACCTAAACTAGATATTGGGAAATGATCATAGGTCTTTGTTCAAATAAGTCCACTTAATCTTAAAAGAATCCAGGCAAAAGAAATAAATCATGCCTTTGATACAAATGTTTGAGCCTAATGAATACATTTTCTTCCAATACACTTAACTCACCTTTCCTTAAAGACTATTTTGGCCATGGTCCTTTCTTGGACATGTGCACCTTAACTTGGACAAATGCCTAAGTAGAGGGTGACTAAATTAGAAGTTACCATAATCTCGACCCTGGTCTGACTTCGGACATTATGAACCTTCACTCATGCAAAATACATAAGTTGAGGGCGTGGTTGTAAAAAAAATGAAAGAAAAGGGTATGAAAAGATTTATGTGTAGAAGAATAAAAAGGATAAAAATTAAAGGTGTGGCTAAACTCAAGAGAAACAAAAAGAGTGATAATGCTGCTAAAAGCAAAAAAATAATAAGTAAAAGAAAAAAGTGGAAAAAAAAAGAATGAAAAGTCAAGTCACATTTGTGTTTAAGAAAGATAAGGAAAAGAGCAGAAAATAAAAATATGTCAAAATTGGCTGAGAAAAAAGGTAAATAGTCGATGTAATGTCAAAGAGGATAGAAAAATCACTAAAAGTACCCAAATGTATCCTACCTGACCCTGAGCCTACGTTACAAGCTAATAAAGTCTTATAGCGATCCTGGTGACTAGTATGTATAGTCTATGCAGTGAAAATAAGGGCAAGCCTATGGTATTGTACACTAACGGTGTTTTAATTCACTTCTGAGCGTGAATGCGTACTGAATCCGTGAGCTTAAAATTTAGATTGTTTTATGAAAAAGGATTTCTTTGAGGTGAGGGCACTAGTCACATTATTGGAGAATTGGTACCTTGGTGATTGTTGAAAGTGTATGTGGTGATACCTATTGGTATGTCTATGTCATGTTTTGATCCGCATGAGTTATCTTGTTGAGTCTAAATAAAAATATTTTCACTACATAATGGAATCGATTGAGAAACATGTGATTGCTTATAATTGTATGTTTGCTTCAACATGAATGTCGTCTAGAGTTTTAGTGTGTCGCTTGCGGAAAAACTACAATTTTAAATTGAGGGTGTTTATATACCATGATTTTATGGTATTTTGATGCATTTCACTTGGACTTTGTGTGAGTCTTGGGATATCTGTTATTAGATTTGATAGTATTTGATCTTGTTTGCAGAAAATAGGTTCGAAAGCGGTTGAGAGAAAAAGGGACTGAAATGGCAGTAGTAGCAACCGACAAAGCCGACCACGTACCGTAGGTCCAGTGATGGGCCGTAGAAGATGCAACATAGGTGTGAGTTCAACGAAGTCAAACAAAGTGTGGAACCACGGAGGCAAATGACGCCCCGTAAAGTGAATGACAAATTGTGCTACACAACCGTCATTTTGATCAGAAAGATTAAGTTCTAGTACTTGAACCACAGAGGTGGACCACGAACTGTAGGTCGACCCCTGGTCCGTAGGTTCTGTCGTCTCTCAAAAGCTCCATCCGAACCGATTTTCCTTATTTTATTTTCCTAGTTAGTTTAGGATTTAAATACTATAAATATTAGTTGTTATTTTTGTTTTAGGAGTGAGACCCTATTCGAGACTTTTGTTTTTGTCTTTTTAAATTATTGTGCATACACTTTGGCACTTTAACTCTGGAAGCTAGTTTATGCAATTTGCACTTTGAATTTATTCAAGATTTTGGTTTTCATCTATTCTAATAGTAAGTTCATGATTTCTTTTAGTAACCCTAATATGAATTGTTAATTCTCAAGCATGAGTAGCTAAATTCACAACTGGGGTTGTGGGAACCATGATCAATTAACAATGTATAAAAAATAACTGAGTAATTCTTGAATAGTGCTTATGCATGTATTGTTAATTCTTTCATTTAGAAGTCTTTTTAACGTAGACCAACGTTAGAACTCGCCTCGTTCTTACTTGACTTACCAAGGGGGTAATGAATGAGAAAAGTATTAAACAACGGATATTTAGTTAAGGATTTGCTGCTATCTAATAGTCTGACTTCAATCAGTTGGCGTGAGGGTGAATACACAACTCAATTGACTTGATGACTAATCTAGGGTAACAGTAAGGGTTAGTAAAGCACACACCCGTAGACTTACCAAGTTGCGAGGTGAACGTCCCTACTTGGGTTACCAATTAGTTAGGGATATCTAACTTATCAGCCTTGCATGTCAAACACTAGCATAGAATTATTATTATTATTATTAGGAATATTGCATTAAGAGCTTGTGGGGAACACATATATCCTAGTTTCCATCTTATATTGATATCTTCAAATGTGAATCTTGTTTATTTGTTTTAATTCAAACAAATAATGTGTTTTTTTATTTACAAACCCACCCCCCACCCCCGTTAATTTTTCCTGGAAATAGTTTGGCTAAACAAAGATAATTGTAAGTTAAGTTTAAGTTTAAATCATATTCATTGTGGGATCGACCCTAATCTAAAAGTTAGGTTCTTTATTTGAAAACGACCGCTTATATTTCTTTCGGGAGGTGTAATTTGGGCGTATTAATGTCCATGTCTCCAATCAACATAGTTGTTTTACCCTCTTTTCTGGACAGAAGAGATAACCCAGATTCAAAAAAACTCATCATGCTCCTCATATCAACTACAATCTTTGAAGCATAACTTGAAAGTTGGGTGAACTTGAGGCTGTAATCATGCACACTCATGGATTCCTTCTTAAGAGTGAGGAATTCCCTTACCTTTGCTTCTCTTAGACCACGAGGAAAGAAACACTCTATGAAAGCCTCTTCGAAAACACATGAGCTCACAATTGTTGCACCCTCAGCTCTACTCTTCTTCCATTGGTCAAACCATTCCCTAGCAACACCCTTTCAGTTGGTATGAAACTAGTTCCACTCGCTCAACATCAACAACATGTATCACCTCAAACACTTTCTGAAATTCCTCCACAATGTTTTCTGAATCCTCGGTGACACTTGATCCGGTGAGGAGGATTCATTCATAAGAACTCACGGATTCTAGAGCTATCAACCACATCATGTTGATCCCCTCTCTGCTGACCATCTTGGTTGTCCACTACTTGACTCAACATCTGGATACCATCCTGGAACTTAGCATTTGTGACCTATTCTTGGGGTTGTATTTCTGGTGCATTGAGGACCCCTTGATCTTGTGGATCGACATTCCTCCTAGTAGGATGACCTGGGATAGCTCTTCGTGGAGGCATGATCTGAAAGATACACGTATGCACGAATTAGAAAGAAACTTTATAGAGACAAACTTTATCGCATGAAAAGAGTATGAAAGAAGTGAGATAGTTCCTAAATGTCGCAACCACCTAATTATATATATGACGCGCTTCATAATGATAACCAGGTCTCTAAAGACACGGCTTCATAGGCACCCTAGGACTCTTGAACGTTGTGCTCTGATATAAGTTTTTCACGCCCCGAGCCTACACCTTGGATGTGGCCGGTACTCGATAACCATTGGTAGCCCCAAAGCGAACTTTGGCCTAACTTAACTCTTAGTGGAAGACTTACTCAACATTCAAAGAACTCAAAAGATAAAGTCATGCAATAAATCAGAATGTTTTAAAGGAAATATTCATCTGGAAAAAGAGGCAACTCAAGTCTTTAAACATTTAAAACTAAAAATGGAAAAGACTCATGAACTATTGTCTATCTATCTATCAAGACTCTAATACTATAAGGGATGTTGGGGAAAAAATCCCGATCTTTCTAACAAATGAAATAACTAAAAATAAAGAAGGGGTCCTCCGGAAGCAAGGAGATTCACCAAATAGCTCTGGAGCTCCACTAGATCAACGAATCGCTAGATGTTGATCCTTGTTACCTGTATCTGCATTATAAAAGATTCAAGATGAAAGGCGTTAGTACATGGAATTAACGAGCATGTGAGGGAAAATCTAAAATATGACATAATCTTAAATTGGATCTAAAGAAACACTTACCTCATCTCAACTCAACTCATTTCAATATAAAGCAGTAGCAATAATGTAGTATAAAGAAAAGTTTTAAGATAGTATATAACAACTCAATGTACTAGAAATACAATTTAAACTCTATTTGTATGCCAAAAAAAAACAAAATAACTATGTTTGGGTTATTTTCTAACCGACAACCATCACTATTAGCTATGTGATGATACATCGTCTAGCCCCCCTATACTTTGATGGGGTATAGAACTCGTTAACTAAGTGGATCCACTAGTACATTCTAAAAAGAATAAGGGAAACATCTAAAAAGTATGACCATTTTCTACCCACGTTGGCTACATGGTTTATGGGGGTTGTGAGTTGTTAGAACTCTCCCCCATATTGATGCTCAATACTATTCCCAAAATATACTTAGCTCATTATGATTTAAAGAAAACATTTCCTCTTCTTCAACTTTGAGATTATTACTCAAAAGGTTTCTCTAAAAAGAGACAATATTGAAATTTTCATGAAATATTTGGAAATCAGTGTTACCTCTTTTCCTAAATGTAAACATATTTCTTTTGAGAGTAGTTAGTTCCCATATATCATTTTAAAGAAAATGAACTCAAATCTTACTCTTCCTCAACTCAAAGCTCAAAGTCCTAAAACAAGTTTTAAAATGTTTTGTAAAAGAACTCTTGGTTTTAAAATGTTTTGTAAAAGAACTCTCAAGACTTGACTTTTAGCTCTACCTTGTATGTAATTATTAATTCAAGGTTATGATTCATATTATGAATGATTTCTATATGTTTAGAAGTAGTTTAGAGTAGTTAGAATCAATAGGTATTATATATATACTTCAAAAGAACTTAGATCGGTAAAACGACGGAAAAATGGTGGGCAGAAACCCTGGCGCATTGCTGGTGCGGGACTCCAGAACTTGAAGTTCAAAGAGTCCAATATGGTGCACTGTTGGCACACATGCCAGAACTGCCGGCACATCTGGGGTGCGCCGCGCCACCCCTTTCCCAAATCATCCCGACAATTTTTTCTTCTTGTTTCCTGACCCTAATTCATCTAGAATTGAATGGTTTCTCAATTTCTCCTTAGCTTAAGTTATCCAATACAAGTACTCGAAAATCTACTAAAAAAAACTCTTAAACTCGATAGGATTATCTCAATAACTCATCAAACCCATCCTAATTCAAGAACGAAAGCATAACTTTAAAAATGCTAATTAAGAACTCTAATCCTTCAACTTTCAAGAACAAAATTTTGCTGAAAATAGCATGATTGGCGTGTGGGTGAATGAACTCAAAACTATGAGAACTCACATAACTCGATTTGGTAAAACAACTCCTCGATTCGCGAAAACCTTGCTCGTTCTTAATTTTTCTTCTCTTTTCCTCTTCTTGAATTTTCCCTAAGCGTAAATTTTTTAGGGATGATTGAACTAAATCAGTTTATCCCTAATTATTTACTAAAAACGAATTAATGTGATTGGGTAAGGAAAAGACCAAAATACCCCTTATATTTTCGGGTAACTTTCTTTATTTGGACAGCGCGACTTCAAACAGGTATATCTCCCTCATACGAACTCAAAAATTAGCAAAGTCGGTGGCATTGGAAATAGTATTCCAAGACCTATCATTTGATATCTTATTATACTCTTAACTCATCTTGTACTGAAAGTTATGGTCGTTTGAGTTGACCCCAAACTCACCACTCAAGCATAACTTGAAAAATTTTAGATTTTTGCTATTTCTAATTTAGTTCTTTCTATTTTTAGCTCTTTAAAAACAAAGGTGTTACAAAATCCTTAGGCCACAAAATGATGTCCACAAGCCATAAAAGATTGTGCCTTGGATGATTACACCTTCGGAATATAAATAATGAGTAAAAAAAGTGTATCTGTTGTGATGTAATTCGGGTATCTATTCATACTTGTTGCTTGATTCGATAGAAACTCTATATAGATGTATTTGTTGGAGCTATATGTTACTTCCATGACTGGAATCAACAGTAGCTCAAATAGTCCTCGGGCTCAATATAATCTCATGTTCAATATAACATCTGAGCGCAACCTAGATGTAATTCTTGGGCACAATGTAACTTTCGAGCACATGAAATTCTCGAGCCTAATGCAATTTTCTGGCACAATGCAATCTTTGGGCACATGCAATTTTTGGGCACAATATATTCTTCAAGAACATGCAATATCTCGGGCACAGTGTGAATCTCAGACATATGCAAATCTCGAGCATAATGCAAGATCAGGCACATGTAATTATCGGGCACAATGCAATTCTTGGGCACATGAAATTCTCGAGCACAATGCGATCTCAGACACGTGCAATTTTCTCGTCCACATGCAATTCTCGGGCACATGTAATTCTCAGACACAATGCAATCTTGGGCACAATGCAATCTTGGGCACATGCAATTTTCGGGCACAATTCAACCTCGGGCACAAGCTATTCTCGACCACAATGTAGTCTTGGACACTAAACAATTTTTCGAACAAAATACAATTTTTTGGGTACAATATTATAGTTGAGAGCATGAAGAAACTTTGACTTCCGCCTTGTACAAAGGATCGAGTGTCATTTATTGGCGATTGTCAAGCACATTATAAAGTAGCTTGGCCCTTATAAACAAAAAAACAAAACAAATAGTACGTAAGAATAAAAAAGCAATCCTAAATTAATAATATTTTTGTGTATGTGTATAAATAATTAAAGCCTCTTGTCATAATTTGGTGTTAGGGCTTCTAGTTTTATTGAAATGTACTTTCTAGCACAAACTTTGTATTATCAAATAAGCACACACAAGACTATTCTAATGTACTTTATCTGCTGGGTTAGGGGCGAACGATTTTAAAGAGGACTCCCCATTCATTAGATAGAGAAGATCACCAGGATTTCGCGATCCGCTGCTACCCAAACTTTTCTGGTTCACCCCAATATTCCCCACTTGTCCAACTGTTGCTGAGCAGTTTTTGGATATCAAATAATTTTATAAACAAATTAAAACATGAAATTTAAGCAATTTTTCTGAGTTCTTGTGAAGAAAACAGTAATACCAATAATATTTTAAAAACGGACATGTTCAAGAGAAAAAAAATTCAAACGCTAAAAATGGAGAGAAACACATATAGTGAAAAATAACAATGTCTGCTGATAATGTAGAGAGTGGGAGATAAGAGCAACGTATGTATGGAGAAAAAATAATTGTGTTTGAGCTTTACGAAGAATAAATTATATAGCGTTAAAAGAGTCTGAATTGAAATAAGACTCTCTCGTAGATCTGGGCGAATCAGATGATTTCAGACCCATTAAGCGATTTTTTATAAAAATAACAAACGCACTGAATGACCCAATATCCGAACCATTCAAATTCAAACTTCTATTAAATGCAAATAAATGAGGCCTAAATACTCTTACATGCAGATCCTGTTATGATTAGATTGTGTTGCTACTTAAGAATCAAATGTCTATTTTTACAATCCAAAACCACAATTATTTATATTTTTTAAGAAGATAATATAAGGATCGTGTCTCACTTTCTACTCGACATAGAAATCTCTTGCTAACTCATATTTAATTTATTAGTAGTAGTAATTAATTGTCTTTAGAATGATTTAGCTAGAGGAATCTTTAGCATATATCATTTCAAAATCATTAATTAATAATGATGTTTTATTCTGTATACTAATGAACCAACTACTTTTCATGTGAACCTACAAATTCCCCTATTTCTCCATATTTTAATAAATGAATATTAGTAAAGTACAGGCATACTGGAATTTATTAGAAACATTTGGCCGTTAATTAACAATCATTATTAACCAAAATCACAATTCACATGAATATTGTTAGTATTAAATTTGTAATGAACAATTGAATGCAAGTTACGTTCTTGAATTCTTGAAATCCATATGGCCTTCTCTCAATATTTATCAAATACTTTATCAGCTTCAATTTGTTTGCTTTATTTTTTATTCAAAAACAATTCAAATAATTAATTACTTGAAATAAAAGGAGTAACTGGTTGGTTACCTGCATAATTTATTAAAAATGCATCAATTTCGTGCTACATGCATACAAAATATAATAATATATTTTGGCTGCTCATATATATCCATATGATCATGAGGCATATCACAAGGGAAAAAATAACAGAACTTCAAGAACTAATAAATATATGGACTAAAGTGGATTAAATAAAACTTAAAGGGGTTCAATTTTGATTTAGCGAAAGTGTAATAAAGACATTCGAATTAACTAGTCATTTGTCTGTCAGCCTGTAAAACAGAAGAACTATTTCTCGTAAGGCTATTATGTATCCGTGAAATGTAAAAGGGTAGGTATTTGATGTTGAGAACTCTCAAATCGAAAAGGAATTTTAAAATATCTCAAGCTGTGTTTAAAACGTGGAGGGTTTACTTAGTGTAGAGATAGACGTAAGTCTCGAGACGTGGGTGTATGTAACGACCTGCTTAGTCGTTTTGAGCAGCAGATTTTATTTCTGGAAAAACTGTCTGAGACGACGTATCCAACGACGGACCGTCATGGGCACGACGGACCGTCGAGGGTGTCTCGTTCCAAACACTTGGAATTCTTATATTTGAGTGCTGAAATCGATTCTCTGAAGTCTGTGACGGACATGCAGGACGGACCGTCACAGACATGACGGACCGTTGTGAGGTTCCGTTTCAAAACACTTCAACTCTTGAGAATTGGGTACTGAGAGCAATTCTCTGTCCGTCGTGACGGAAGTGCAGGACGGACCGTCGTAGGCACGACGGACCGTCACAGGTTGCGTAATCCCAGTCTGGGTCAAATTTCTGGGTAAGTTTTAAAGGGGAGTTTGGACTATTCTTGCTATAATTATAAATTTTCGTGGGTCAATGTTAAAAACTCAATTCTTGGGGTGTAAAGGAGATGACCTTGAGTTACTTAGTGGGTTATTTCCTCATCTTTTATACCTAATTATATGCTAAATTAGGGAAAAGAGAGAGAGTTTGGAAGAAGAAAAAATAGAGAGAAGAAGGAGAGAAAGAAACGATCTATAGAGAGAGACAACAAAGAGGAAACAAAAAGCTTTGAGAGATTGCTTGCTTGATCAAGAATCCTTGGTGAAGGTAGGTTATGGTTTGGACTATTCGTAGTAAACTCTTAATAGTGAATGATATGTATTGGTAGTATTGTAAACCCTTCTATATGCTTAATTGTATGCTTGCATGAATGTGATTATGTGATTGTGATAAAATAAGCTTAATGAAGCTTTTGAATCCAAAATCTTGAAGAAACCCTAATTCACCTTGAGATTGATGATGCCTTGGTATAAAAGAAGGCTTGATGAATTGATAGAATGATGTTAGTGGATCGGAGTGTCACGTTCCGACACATAGTATTAGGGAATCGGGTGTCACGAACCGACACGTAGAATTAGGGGATCGGAGTGTCACGTACCGACACATAGTATTAGGGGATCGGGTGTCACGAACCGACACGTAGAATTAGGGGATCAGAGTGTCATGTACCGACACATAGTATTAGGGGATCGGGTGTCACGAACCGACACGTAGAATTAGGGGATCGGAGTGTCACGTTTCGACACATAGTATTAGGGGATCGGGTGTCACGAACCGACACGTAGAATTAGGGGATCGGAGTGTCACGTTCCGACACATAGTAGTAGGGGATCGGAGTGTCACGTACCGACACAAGAGGAAGAAAGATAATGAATCTTGAGAGATGTTAATATACTCAATGTAATGAACCTAATTCCCAAATGAGTGTGGTATTGAGGCTTGAGTCCTCATGGATGAACTTGGTAGTACTTATTGATGATTATAGTACTTGTTGCTACATGTTGAGTATTGTAGTTGATTTATGATATGAACTGATATATACTGTTTTCTATTTTGAGTTGGCCGATGATACCTACTCAGTACTTGTGTTTTGTACTGACCCCCTACTTGTTGTTTCTTTCTTTGTTATTTGGGGAATGCAGCAAACGTACCGTCGTCTTCAACTCAGCAGTAATTCTAGCCAGTCTTCACTACACCGGATTTCAGGGTGAGCTAATGCTTCTAGCTTGGACTGGATCTTCTCTTCAATGTCTTGATGCCTTGAACTTCCGGCATGGACTAGCCTTTTATTTATTTTAGCTTCTTAGATACTTTTAGATTTGTAACTTGAGGATAGATGTTCTTGTGATGATGACTTCCAGATTTTGGGGATAATGAGTTTTAAGTCTTCCGCTTTGTATTTTGTTCAATATGTTGGGGTTTAGATTGGTTGGTTCGCTCACATAGTAGGATAAGTGTGGGTGCCACTCGCGGCTCGATTTTGGGTCGTGACAGTGTAAGCCTTATGGATCTTTAAATTTTTAATTTATAATATAATATAATAATTTAATAACATAAAATTACAAAAATACATGAATAGTTTGAAATTATTACAAACATGACCAAGAAAACTCATAGAAAATAGAATTTCTAACATGATTATACAAGTAAAAATAATCTAATATCTTAACTTTCTAATAATAGAATCATTATTTCTAAAAATAACTTTTTATCAACTATACAATTTATCTCCTTAAAGAAAACAATTAAATAAGACTTATTTATGAATAAAAATAAAATTATTTCGAATAGCTAAATATAATATAATAATATTGAGACATATGACAAAACCAAGACCAATGATAAGTAAAAAAGTAAATTTTCACTATGTATTTTTAAAAGAAACGTTACGTAATATATAATCAGCTTCAAAGTGTTATCAAATAGTAAAGATGTGATACTACAACTTGTTATTTGAGTTACTCTCAATCTTCTTATCTTTATAGATTAAAAAATTAGTAACTACCATTCATAATTTCAAGAATTATGAGGGCCAACAATGTTAACTAAAGATTTTAACATATAATTTTTGTAAGATCTGTTAGGCAAGCTTCGAATTTTGGGTGTTGGGCGTGCTTAAGGGGTACAATCAAACACTTACGACACAAGTCTTTCAAAATTAAGCTCCTCCCTTGAGTCTCGGGGCATTTTCCTAGAGCCCCGCCCCACCCCGAAGCGAGCCCCAAAACGAGTCCGAACAAAATCTTTTAAAACACTAATCTCCAATATAGAATTATTAGGGGGGGGGGGGGAGAGAGGTTAAGGAGGAACTCTTATTCTCTAGAATGCCACGAAAAATAAAGTGTTTCTACTCAAACTAACATCAAGAAAATGTCATGAACTGAGGTAATTATAATTAAAAAGAAAACGATTGTTTTATGTATATATTGTGAAAACGAAAATCGTCTGATTCGAAGATTCTAATACCATGTTTAGAATATGCTACTATTTGCTTATAATGATTTTCTTTATAATGGTTCGCATTCAAATATAGAATGTGGTAAGAAATTCTCAATTATGATTAGTCAATGTCTGACAAGAACAGTTAATGATCCATTTCTTAAACATAAACAATGAAAGAACGAAAAGTCCTTTGTTCCTTGTGAGTACAAAACTTTTGCACCAGATCCACTCATGTGTTGCCAAGTGATGTATATATATATATATATATATATATATATATATATATATATTAACTGTATACGTATGTAGATATATATTTATTATGAAATATTTATTTATTTAAAAAAAGATTGATTATGTATTTATTTGTGTGTCAACTTATTTATATTGTAGACGATTTAGGTTAAGAAGTTTAACTTATACATGAAAGGTTAGATTATTGATTCTTATACCTAGAAAGTTTATGTTAACAAATAAATATCCTCAAAATTTGAATAATCAGCAGATGAACTAGATCATACTATAATTTAAATTTTCTTTGATTTTGTGTTTTGCCTTTTTATTGACGTTTGCTTAATCAAACACATAATATTTAAAAAAAAATTGAAATTTGATTTTTGTTCCCATTTAACAAGTTCTACTTTTTAAACAACGAAAATCTCGTGTCACTTACATGACCAAGTTGCAAGTGTTACAACCGAGATTGATTCAGATCACTCTTCTTCAATCGTTTAGATTTTAATACATTATGAACAATATTTAGTAAAATTTTAGATTTCTCATTTTAAAAATATTTCAGCAAAAGTATCATAAGATAGTGGTAAAGAGCCTTATGCTCACTCACAAATTTAATATCTACATTATTCAAGTTCAGTAGTATTTGAATTAAATTTATCAAGGTAAATTTTAATTGGTGTACCCTCGTTCACACGAAAATCCTACAACTTTTTTTAGATAAAGACAACTTTATTATTATCGATTTCTTAAAATATATATCTTTCAACAATATTCTTGTTGTTGCTGCAAATATTTGTTCATTAATTTTTTGAAGAATACTATATGTAACGCTCATCAAGGTCCCACTCAAAGCTCTATCCTTCAAGTATTTTATAAATTTATATCACTAAACAGTGTCTTTTGATATTTTATCAAAAATAAAAATCTCAAACTATATTTGACCATCTAAATGCTTGTCATATGATTAATAAATAAAAATTAAATTCTCTAATCAGTGTGATGAGGCAATTTAGGATAATTTTGGCATATATGAAAAAGAAATTATTTACTAAATCTTAAAACTATTATTGGAGAAAAAATTTTAATTGTCAAAATAAGAATGGTCAAGTAATTTAGGATAAAACAAGTATAAACATGGATAATTTCCTATTAACTAATCTTTGACTCGAAAGTTTGAAAAAATAAATAATTTTACCTTTTTTTTTCCTTTCCATTTAGGGGATCCCAATCAATTACTAATAAATTATGAAATCTCATTTTAGATTCTTTAATTAGACTTAAATGACATAACATAGTCAATTTAGCTCAACATGTTATTATATATATTTCGTAAACCATGTTGTATAGGATTACTTGTTATATACCCATGGGCCTTCTCTTTCTCTCTAGCAAAAAAAACCATTACACTTAGAAACACTCTATAACTAATTTCTCTGGAGAATTTACTGGCGAGATGCAATTGAGGTAAACTGCTTAAACTCAATCGTTTCGATTTGTTCATCGATTTTGTTAGATTTCATCATGTAGAATTTACTTGTGACTTGTGATCATCTTCCATTTTATTAAACTGTAACCTGATTTTTATTATTAAAGCATATGAACTTTCTCATAAAAATGAGAAAAAGGAAAATATTTTTTATTATTATTCATTTTAAACAAATGATTTTAGTGATGATTTTGATTTATTTTTTGTTGTTGTTAATGTTAGCAATGATTTAGAAATTAGTAAATCTATCTGAATGGGATTTATTTATTTTAGACCTTCAATATTTTTGGTGTTCTGTTTGGCGGTATTTCCATAATGGACTTTCAGTTGGAGAGAGGTTCTCTCTTTTTTATTTTTGTTTTTCAGATTTATATAATATGTTCTAATTATTTTATGTACATTTTTTTGCTTTGATTTTGAAGTGGAGATTCTAGCATTGGTAGAGCTCGATAGTTGTTATTCGTTGTTGGAGGACTGCATCTAAAATAGTTGAAAATTGTAAAGTTTTTTACTTGAATTATTTCTATGTACAATTATGTAAATTTTATTTGAACAACAGTATTTTAAAATTTTATAAGAGTACTCTTGCTTTGATCTATGTTATTTTTTTCAATCTTGAATGTGCACTTTGATCTTTTTCTTTGTGTAAAAGATTACCTTTCCTCTCCCGTTCTTTCAAATGACTAAAAAAAGTAAATCATCTCATGGAATTTGATATGCTAGAACATGTCGTTGCTGCATAGAAAGGTATAATTTATATGCAATGACATCCCTTTGCATGTAGAATTTCATGTGATCTTTCTTCAGACACAAAGAAGAAAGGGCAAACAAATTATTGATGACGAACTTAACTTGAAAGAGTTGGTCAAAACCGTAATTAATGAAGATGATTAGAGAAAATTAAGAAAGAAAGATAAAATTTTCAACATTGGCAGATTCATCATTAAAAGTAAATGAAATATCCTAATGAAATATTTTTTTTTAATTTATTCATTGACTGTTGTAGTTTTGACTCAGTTGCTAATACATATGTGAAGAATCTTAGTCTCATAAGAGAAGGTTGAAAGTATAGAGCTTTTATGTTAAATGCTACTAACTTGTATATGAAATATTATTTCTCAAGATAACTCATAAATATGACATAGTTAAAAGCGGCATGAGAATTGAGGGGGTGGGTGATCACATATGTTAAGGTAGTAACTAATGATGGAGAAATTTGATTTTTGTTTTTATAGTTCTTCCAATATTCATAGATTTTTATGTTGATATAAGCATCTTGTATCATCTATGAGAGAACAATAAGATTCTCATAAAGTTTTGCTTATTATATGCATCTAATTTATTGCTATGCCGTTATTGTATGTGGAAGAAGTATATAGTAGATGATCTCTCAAAACTATCATATGTGTGATTTTCTTACATGAACTATCACCAACTATTATTGAAACACACATCAATTATTTATTATTCCTTTTTACTACCTGAATGACGGTGATATTTCAGGTACGAAAATTAATAATTAATATTAATAGTTGATGATAGTTTAGGTAGAAAACTCATAAACAACCTGATAGTTGATATATGAAACTAAAAAAAAGAAGATATTTTAGGTTTATTTTTCACTTTTGACTTTGAATCATTTCTGCCTTTATATGCCTTCTACCAGAAAATATTTTGGTGAAACTCGAATAGCCTTAATAATCTCTTTTCCACTCTTCAACAACTATTTTATGATCTTTCCAGTCTTTGGAGAACAAGGCCCTGAGATGCTAAATGATGTTGATGTTCTAGCTGATACATGTGCGAACTTGTCCAACACCAATAGCATAAATGCTACATCTCTCGAACATGGAAAAAGAAAAGTCATTTCTATTGGGGAGAACTCTGAAAAGGGAAAAAACCTCATCTCTTCATAAAAGGCTTATCAAACGCCTTATATAATCCTCATAACACCAGGAATGATCTCATTTTACTCTTTCACAGACTGAAACTAGATCCTACTTCAAAATTTATATTCCTAATATTTTGTTGAAAATGATGAAAGACATTTTAACCCTTAATTGTGACTAGAAAATTTTAGATGTGCAATGATGTCAATTGTTGCTAAAAGATTGTGGGTTAAATAACACACAATCACAAACAAAATAAATAAGGAAGAAAAATAACATAAGACTTTAAGGAGCTACGGGTACACCTAATCCTCCAAGGAGAAGTAAAGAAACTTTTTTCACTATGAAAGCGAAAGAAATGTACAATGCTTTATCCTCACGACTCAAATCACTTGACCGTGCGGACATCTAATCCTACACCTAGATAGTAGAACCCTTACAATTAATTTTAAACTGAAATGCGGAATAAACAAAATATCAATATATCACCTTATTTATATAAAAGAGGTACTCTCAACCTTATTTTAACAAACGCACTTTTTAAAAATATATAGAACCCTCTCTAGGAACTAGTCTAAATAGGTACAAGTGCTTCAAAGAGAAAATAATATTTGAAAATAAGACACAACTTCAATCATAAGGAGGAGAGGAGTAAAAGTTATTGGAGATTATCAGCGCCTACACCTAAGAAATATCACTGATTCTGCACCAGATCATGTAAAATGGCATATAAATAGTAGTATCAGTACAGACAACACGTGCTGGTAGGTATTATAGATCAATCTGAATTCACCACATAATATAATACAAATATTTAAAAGAAACATATAACTTAAAGCTATATAACCCGGATCCTTCAACCACAACCATTACTACCAAGTAATAATGCCTCTGAACTCATCCACTCCATCTCAACTCTCCCTACCTCATTTTGCTACCAACTCCATCATTGAAAGTCATTCCACCCTCCTATCTTGTCGTAACCTAACCTATCTATCACCCGGAGACTTTACAAACATGGTCATTCTACCAAAGACTGTAATTGCCTCACTAATTCCATATCTTGAATATAAATTTATTAAATCTCTGTTAACCAACTTGTGACCTCTTCTAAAATCCTTTACCAACACCCTAGCTCTTCACTAATGGTGGATTACTTGCAAAACTATTGTTCCCCTTCACTTGACCTATACATGATTCCAACCATTTCTCAAGTAATATGGACCACCAAAATATTCTTAATATATCATCTACGGTGTTAAACATGCAATTTCAGTCTACACAAGAACCATTCGAGCGTTTAAACAAACGAATTCAGCCACTAATAGATCAACATTTGATGAATACATCATAATGAATAAAATCGGTTTATTCATTTATCCAACACCCCAATTGAACAACAAATATATACATGGCACCCGAGCCAACCAATATATTGAACTTGCACCGGGTCTTGTATCCAAACCAATCAATAGATATGAGCATATTAATTATTTGTAGCCAATACGGCATATGAGTCAATCGAGAATAACAAACACCACACAATCATAACCATATTTTCAAGACCAAAATAATTAAAACAAGTTTATTGCATGAGACTCACAAAAAAAGATAATTTTATATTAGTCTCTTTTTACTCCCTAACCACATATGGTACAAGTGACACTAGTGAAAGAGTTAACTTTTCCTTGGAAGATGAATACAATGAATCTCAACGATATACCTTCTAGCAACATAAGTGTATCAAAAAAGTAAATTAGAAAATAACTCAATCATCAGCTACCATCCAATTCTGAACCCACCTCAACTCAAATTACCGAAAGATATACAACCTTCGAGTAACGTCCACCGCCATTCATCGAGTCAATGCAACCTACCACAATGGTTCCTTACCTTAAATAACAATAACATGTTTCATCCACCTAGACTCCATGCTCGCAGGACTAAGCAT
Organism: Solanum sitiens; assembly: GCA_016801875.1. Taxonomy (NCBI): domain Eukaryota; kingdom Viridiplantae; phylum Streptophyta; class Magnoliopsida; order Solanales; family Solanaceae; genus Solanum; species Solanum sitiens. The sequence goes on along the minus strand of JABWTJ010000236.1, from coordinate 1,060,837 downwards.
TAAATATCCTGTCAATTTACATATATTATGAATTTAAGAACAGGTCTAACGACTCAGTTAAGTCTATGCTACTAGAATGCTAAGAAACTATTGAAGAAATTTAAACATAAACTTCAGGCACCATGGGGGAAAGTTCTGATGAAAGTAGACTTGGAATCCATAGGTTTTGATGTCATTTGTGCTGGAATTTTTCCTTTATATTTTACGAAAGTACTGAGAAGCCTAATGCTAATCCAGGCAAAAAAAGGCTAGGGTCTGAACTGTGCATACTTCACTAAAGAAGATAAGAATCTACATATATGAGGAACACGTCAAAGTCCCATGTTATGGAACTAGAAGAGATTCTCAAATCTATTTCCAAACACATCATTTGTTGACAAAGTTGATTAATTTTAATTTCATGGATTGGTCATAGGTGTATTTTACTTCCTCTTTTTGTCGTTATTAGAACTAACCAAGCCACTACTTGAGCAACAAAGTCTAGTTCTTTCAAGAAGAACTAATTTTTAAATGATTCCTCAACCATCTTCATTATTTTAAGAACCTAATTTAGATTTTTTTTTTTTAAAAAAACAATTGTAGATGAACAATTTGGCTCAACTTCTGTGCGGCTGCACATGCATGTCTGTCGCTTTCAGCAACAAATTTTCTTATCAAATACAAAATGAAAATTCTCAAACATTGCATGTAAGCAAAAAGTTCTTAATCTTTGTTTGATAAAAAAAGAGATAATGAACAAGTACCCCTTTAACCTATGTCTAAAATTTTAGAGACACACTTATACTATACTAAGGTTCTATTACCCCTGAATTTATTTTATTAATAATTTTTTACCCCTTTTGCTCCTATATGGCGCTATCTTGTGGGCCCAAAGCTGGTTGACTTTTTTTTTCAAGCTAGTGCCACGTAGGCCAAAAAGGGGAAGAAAAGTACTTATAAAATAAGTTTATGAGGTAATAGAACCTTAGTATAGTATAAGTGTGTTTCTGAAATTTCGAGCATATGTTGAGGGGTACTTATGCATTTTCCCATAAAAAAATAAAAAAAGTAGTCGACATGGGTCCCAAAATACAATTTCTGGTATGATTTAAACTGATACATTTTCTAAGATGGATAATGCAGTTACTTCACAAAATGAGACATTTTCTAATATGGTTGGACATTAATAAATCAATAAGCAAGAAGTAGCAGAATACACATAAAAATATATAGTGTGTTAGTATTTTTATCTTATACACTAGTACAAGGAAATCAAAATCAACTCATTACCTTAAAATTAAGCAATTTTATAAGCAAATAGAGACCCAGAATCAAAATCTCCGTCAATTCTAATTTGAATATTTTATATGACATATTGAAAATTATAACGTTAAAAAATATTTTAATTAATTTAACATATCATTAATTTATATCACTAAAATTAAAAGTGTTTTATTATTTTAAATTATATATCAAATCAAAGTCAGAATAAATAAATTTAAATAGGGGAGTAAAGTAAAGATGGTTGAACCAGCTGTAAAAATCTGTGATTCATTGCAATCATTTTCTTACAACTTGGACATCAATTGTGAAGTAATTGAATTGGCAGCAAATAGTAAGAAAATAAAGTAAATAAAAATTGTGGTGTGCATTCAATTTATTTAATGTATTATTAGTTTGGTTTATTAATTTTTTATTTTTAAATATTTTAAATCAATAAGATATTTTGAAATTTATTTTTTGTCATAAAGGTTCAATTTTCGTTATAACCAATAAGAAATTGTTCATAAAATAAATATATGACCTCCAATAATTTAGCGCGACGAATAATAATATAATTTTACATAGTACTCTTAATATAGAAATACTAATAACTAACATAAAAGAAATTATACGAGTTCAACTCAAATGAAAGAATAAATCAATAACCTCCGTTATTGATTTATTTAATAATCCAATATAAAAAAAATCAAAACCTAACTAATTACTCCCTCCGTTTAAAAAAGAATGTCCTTATTTCCTTTTTAGTTTGTTTAAAACAGAATGACCCCTTTCCTTTTTTGGCAACAATTTACTTTAACTTTCCACGAGACATGTTTAAGACCACAAGATTAAAGGACATTTTGGTACATTTGACATAACTTTAATTTAGAACCACAAGATTAAAAAGTCTTCTTTCTTTTCTTAAACTCCGTTCCAAGTCAAACTAGGTCAATCTTTTTGAAACGGAGGGAGTATAATTTTTTTCTTCAATAAATTAATAATATATATATTTTTGTTTTGAGCATCAAGTAGAACACATGGCCCGCCAAGTGTTTATTCTATTTAATTAAATGTGTAACGGCTGCCCAATGCCCATCATATATTCCATATTTCACTCTTCCCTTTATATATATGATGAACCTTCCTATCTCTTTCTCTCAAACACATATTCTTATTTCTTTCTCTAATTCATCAAAATTAATTCTAAGCATGGCCAAAGGACTCAAAAAGTTCAAATCAGTATTAAAAAAATGAAATCTTTCAAACCAGGCCGTACCAATTCATGCTCCGACCACGATTCGTATTGTTTTAACGAGGACCTACATCCGGTCTACGTTGGTAAGTCACGCCGTCGATACCTAGTCAGATCGGACGTTGTCTACCATCCACTATTCAAAGAACTTGTCGAAAAGTCAGGAGATTCAAATGATTCCATTGCCATCACATGTGAAGTTGTTCTCTTCCAACACTTACTTTGGATGCTCCAAAATGCTGATCCACAACCCGACTCATTTGATGAGCTCGTCCAGTTTTACGTATAATTACGGGAATATATTCATCTTCCAATAACATGAATCTAGCTCTTACATGCTTCGTATATACAAGTCAAAATCTTTTTCTAGAGTTACAATTTCATAAGGGATTGAGAGTCATCTTTTAAGAATGAACCATATTTTATTATACTCTACTTTTTTTCTTTTTCCTATGTATACATAATTTAAAGTCTCCACATTTTATTATATACTACTATTTCTTTCTTTTCTCTATGTATATATAATTTGAGATCTCTCCATTTTATTATATATAACTCCTTCTGTTTTATTTTTTATGAGTTAGTTTACTTGATACAGAGTTAAAGAAAGAAAAAAGACTTTTGAAATTTGTGCTTTAAAATAAGTAATAGATATTTATGTGACTATAAATCATTTCATTCAGGATAAAATGAATATTTTGAAGTTAAATTATTACTTAATAATTTTTAGACTAAATTAACAAAAGAAAAATTATATAAACTGAGACCGAGGAAGTAATACTTTTTTTTTTTATTTTGCCTATGTACACATAATTTGATATGTCCATATTTTATTATATACTAGTATTTTTTTCTTTTGCCTAGGTGTACATAATTTGAAATCTCTTCCACATTGATGTAAAAATGGTTTGCGCAGAAAAATAGAGTCAAAACTTTGCAAATGGTTAGATAACGACATTGACAATTGGCCAAATTAGTCATCTAGCTAGCTTTAAAAGAATGTGATAGATCTATGGTCATATCTAAGTAGCTTGTCAGATCAAGTTTGCAACTCGTAAAATAAAAATGCTCATATTTGGCTAACAGCTTAGCTAGCTTTTAGAAGATGTACAAATTTGGTGTTTCAAAATAACCTCAAATATTTATTCAGAATTTTATTGGTTGGGTTCAAAATTATTTGAATTTAATTCAATCTCAATCCATTCAAATCTTAACCTCTTTTAAAAGAATTTCAATTGAGCCCAATTTAATCTCCAATTTCAACTCATTTTAAAACTCTTTATTTGCATTTATGTAATTCATGTTTCTATATTGAAGGTATAAATTGTTATCGATTTTGTATCTTATAGGATTTATCTATCCATTAGTAATTTTTTTTAAAAAATTTTCTTGAGTTGAAATTGAAATTGTGGTTATAAAACCTAAATAACAATAAATTAAAATTAATGAGATTAAGCGGGTCAAGACCAACCCATTTTTAGCCCTTGGAGTCCAACTCATTATGTATATTATATCAGCATTATGTCCATGACCTATACAAATGCACGTCAAACAAATTCATGTCTATGCCCAGTCCCATGAACTCATGATATACCCTCAATTTCTAAAATATTAAGTGGTATGATAAATTTTCAACTACACTCCTTAATTATAAAAGTAGGCGGTCTTATGGAAAACAATACCCAACTTATGTTGTTGTGATTGATTCCCACAAGAAAATATGTAGGGGTGATAGAAGAGATAAAGAATTACAAACCACTAATTTGAATCCAAACAATAGATACAAGTTTTTATTCCGGGGGGGGGGGGGATTCGGTAAGAGAATAACAGTTAGTTTAATCAAAGACCTTTTGAACCAGAGGTAGAAAATATATTCAGTTTCTCATGTTCAACCTTAATGTCATAGGCCGAACTACCCCCAGATGCGACACGACAAATAAAATCCCGAAAGACTCTAGAAAAGCCACTTGACATAAGCATGACACTATCAGAACAACGCAACTGAAATGGGAGATAAAATGAAAAGTAAATCTCAACACAACAATCTCTTGTGATACCTAAATCAATACTACGTCTGATAACACGCATCTACTAAACATAGATGTGTCTAGGACAAGCCCTAGCTCACGAACTAATCTTAAAACTAAATCGACATGAAAGAACCAATAATGTGGACATGACCTCGAACCATGAGGATTAACCAAAAGATAAATAAAGTTGATCAATCCACTACTAGCCCTAACCAAATTAGGAGCGTCAGAACCTATATTATAATACAATGTCGGCACAAGATATGTATTTCAGTACTCGAAATATACTGGTGTGGGAAAATATACATGGGTATAACAAGAGCAGTGTACTACCCTCATACCGAAATCTGATAAGTTGAGTTCATAAAATCATAAGACACATTCAATGCAGAAGTCTAAAACCATATCAAAAGTAGAAGACATGACATATGTATAAAACATAAGCTATTTTCAAATAAGATTATTTTGTGCGAGATACCGTTAACCTACATAAATCATGTGAGTAATAACTTGGAGTACAATGTAATGCTCCCACACCAAAATCAAAGTGTCCTACTTGCCAAGATAAGAAGTATGTTCTTAGGATTATGTGGATCTACTAGATATTTTTCAATCTCGACATTCTATGGGGGCTCATAGTTTAGGGACATGGATAATCGCACTAGTCTGACTTGGTGCTAAGTAAACTCTCATTGAACATGTATAATCAAGTCATATCCATAATCTTAGTCTTTAAAATTGTAAGAATCTAGTAATATCAATCATATCAGAAAGACTCATAATCATAAGAATAACTCCTTTAAAATATCATGATTTCATAACATAATCAATTCGTTGAAGATACTTAATCGGAAACATCTAAATCATAATAATATTTTCATGATAAGAATATATCAATAGGGAATAATCTAGTTTGGAAATATGATGTTGACACTTTATATGAATGTATCCATAAACCATACCCTATTCTATTCATAATGTATGCATATCATTAAAGCTTGATTTCAAAATCAATAGACTCATATAGGATGGTTTCATGTAGAAATAATTGAAAAATATAACATGATCAAATCATACATAGTAACATCACTTATGATTTTAAAAAAAGTCTTAAATCAATCGAGCTCATAGCAAAATCATGAAAACCCTAGAGTTTGGTAAGAATCATACGAGAGATTTTGAGGATTATTCGAGTCTCAATGCATGAAAAAGAATTCATGACGAACTTCCCACATACCTTGATGAACCCTAGCCTCGAGCTTGGAAATGAAGACTTAAAGCTTGAACAAACCCTAAATCACATTGAGATAAATACTCAGAGAAGAAGACTTAAGAGTTTTTGTGGTTTTGAGAGAAAGATGGTGAATAGGGAAAAGTTTGAAGTGTAAAAATCAATTATACTTGGGAATAGTCTAGAAATGATGTAGTGTAGGTATTAAAAGAGTAGAAAAAGTCCCAATTAACCCTCACTTAAAACTGCCAAAGTGACTCTACGACACCATGTACGGTCCACACATTCTTTTAAGGAACACACTGCTTATATGTAGGTCACTTTACAAGAAACCCAATTTCTAAAGATCAACCACAGACCTACCTATAGATCCATGTACAATTTGTGTTACCCACTTTTAAATCCCAAGGCATCAAATCTAACCATGTATGGAACTCCATCTGTGAGTCTCATCTACGCCCTAAAGAACACTGTACAAAATGTACTATAGGTACGTTAAAGGCATTTGATACTTGCCATATTCCCCAGCAATCAGTACATCAAACCACGACTTCCCTCTATGGACCGTGGTTCAAAGTACAGTCCGTACTTGACCTCATACAAACTGGCTCCAACAATGTATTTATGGACTTTTCTTTCCATATCAACTTTCCAACTTCTGAGGCATTACAATATCTCCCCCTTGATAACATTCATCCTTGAATGGGACTCAAGCTAGCATGGATAGAGTGGGTAAAGAAATCTAACAACCCAACATGAATGCAAACTACATCAAAATTCATATTACGGTTTCATGAATATGAATTCTTATGGAAACATGAGAATAGCTAAAATCCATGAATCCGAAAATGTTAAAATGAGGATCTAATACCTTAAGATGAACTTGAAGTGGAGGGGAAAATATGTGTGTGTGTGGGGGGGGGGGGGTACTTGGACATCATATTAGCTTCGTCCTCCTTAGTAGCACACTCAACTAACGGATTCCTCCAAAGAACATTCACAGAAGCAACCTCTCTAAGACTGTCATCTTAGCCATGCCTGGTATTCAATCGGTGGTGTGGAAGGGCTCCATTAGTAGCACAACAATTGGAGCCATCTCTTTTGTTTAAGTTTGGAGTCTAGTAGCTTGCACATGTTTGTATTATTTTGCCTTTGTGAGTGATGTGAGTAGGGAGATCCCTTCAGTTGAGTCCATTCTAGTTGTCCATGATTTTTTAGATGTTTTTCCTAATAACTTACCTAACCTACCCTGTGAGCATGATATTGACTTTATTATCGAGCTTGAGCCAGTTACTTGGCCTATTTACGTTCCTCCATATCGGATGGCTCCTAAAACGCTTAAAGGCCTCCCTTTTCAACTTAAGGATCTCTTCAGTAATAGATTTATTAGGCCTAGTAGGTAACGTTGGGACACTCCTATTCTTATTGTGAAGAAGAATAGTGGTACTATGTGCATGTTTATTGATTATAGGTAGTTAAATAAGGCGACGGTGAAGAACTACTGCTGCCCTATGCCTAGGATTGATGATATATTTTACTAGCTTCACTTACCACCCTCTGTCTTTGATTTCTTATTGCATTAGGGACAATTGTAGTTTTTTTTGTTGGGGATGGGGTAAATGGAAAGTGAGTTGTAGGGTGAAGCCTGAGTAACCCAACTCACAATCCTCTCTTGGAGTTTTGTTGCCTGTGTTCTTTTTCTCCAAGAGACTGCTTAAATTTCTGTTGAACCGACATGTATTAGTGAGTACAAGTATAGAAGTATGAAAAACAAAGCATGATGGCTAATAAAAATGATACTCGTCCATTGTTTTGCTTGCATGTATAGGCTGATATTAGTTGAATGTGTTGTCTCTAAAGATGACATAAATAGGCACCCACTTCATGACCTTCAACTAAAACCGAAATTGAGAAATCTGATAATCTAATAGTGCAACGATGTGCCAAGAGAGTGTGAAGAGATTTGAGTGTTCAAAAAGTTGGTGCCTACCTAAAACCTGCTCGGTTAGTCATGCGAAGGGAATCAACTCTAGAAACTAGGAAGTGATCATAGGCCCTTGTTCGAAATAGCCAATATCTAGCCTAAAAGAAAGTTGAGCAAATGAAATAATTTTCCCTTTTGATCCAAATATGTTGAGCCTGTAATAGACCAATTTCTTTCATTCACAAACTCACCTTCCCAGGGTCTAATGTTTTGGCCCCAATCCCTCCTTAGACATGTGTACAACGACTTAGGCCAAAGCCTAAGTTGAGGGTGGCTAATGCAAAAAGTGACCTCGTCTTGGCCCTGACCCGACTTTGGGTATTGTGTACTTCAACCCGTAGAAAACCATGAGTTGCGGGTGGCTATTATGAGAAAAGACTCAAAAGTAGGTATGAAAAGAGTTGGTTGTTGAAAATAAGAGCTTAAGTAAAAGAAAGATGTGAATTGTTGAAAAATGAAAGGTTTGAAAAAGAAAAGAAAGAATAAAAGAAAAAAGAAAAGTGGAAAGAGTATTAAGAGAAAAAGATGCAAAAGAAGTGAAAGTCACATCCCAAAAGGGAAATAAGGAAAAGAAAAGAAGAGAAAAATAAATTGGGGGTCAAAAGTAATGAAAAGAGGTAGAGAGCTTAGCGGTAATGACAAGGAGGGAAGAAAGTCACTAAACGTACCCAAATTTACCACACCTAACCCTGAGCGTACGTTACAAGCCAAGAAAGTTCTACCGTGATCCTAGAGTCTAGTGTGGTGAACCTAAGCAGCAAAAATAAGGGCAAGCCTATGACGTAGAATACTAACTGTATTTGAACTTGTTCCTGAGTGTGAGTGTTGAAATAAAGATCCTTTTACCCAAAATCTTTAATCATTGTGTGATGATTTCTTTTGAAGTGAGGGCACTAGTTGCGTTATGAGAAAGTTGGTACCTTGGTTATAAGGAAAACAGTACAAGTGTATGTCGCATGGTGAATCTGTGTCATGATGTGATCTGCATGAGTTAGCTTGTCTAGCCTGAGAGAGTAGGCCTGCACTCATTCAACAAAGAGTCGGGATTGATAGTCATGTGATTTCTAGAGTTTAAAAAGATATACTTTTGTACAAGTCTCATTTAGGGTCATAGTGCGTCACTTGAGGAGAAACAACGAATTTAAAGTGAGGATGTTGATATGCCGTGATTTCACGACAGTTCTAATGCATTTCACTTAAGAGTTGTGTGTGTCTAAAGCCTTTTTGTAGTGATTTTAACAAGTTTTGTATTTTGTTTTGCAGGAAAGATGTTCAGGTGGCAAGGAAGAAAACAACTAAAACATAGTGTAGAACCAGACTTCGGATGCAATCGACGGTCCGTCATTCAATCGATGGACCATAGGTGAGATTGTAGATGAGAAGCTCACGACATTGAAGGAAAATTAGGGAAGTCTGACTAAGTGTGGAACCAGGAGAGACAACGACGGTCCATTGATTGATCGACGGGCCGTACTGGTAAATCGCCATTTGGTTCAGAGAAGGTTCCAGTATCTGATTTTTGAAGATTCTAAGTATGGATCTAGGTAGGAGCATCAACGGCCCGTAGATGGATCGACGGACCGTGCTATTGGTCTATCGTTTGATTCAGAGAGGGTGCAATCGGAGGAGAGAAATATATTTTAAGTCTTGATTGATGGAAGTAGTCTACGGACCGTTGATTGATCGATGATCCGTCAGTTGGTTCGCAAATTGATGTCGCGTCACCTGAACAAACTTTCCTTATTTTAATTCTTTTTTCTTTAGGACTATGTTTTCTATATATAGGGTTTTAAAACCTCGTTTTTGAGGTTAGCTACTATTACTTTTGTGTACTTTGTGTATTGGAGATATTTTGTTGCAACTTTAGCAATTAATTGATTTCCAGAGTTGGTTTGAAGAATTATTCTTGCAATTTCAATCTAGATTTCTGGGTTAATTCTTCTTGTTAAGTAAGTTCATGATTTTTTCATCTAAAACTATGAATTGTAATCTTTATAGCATGGGTAACTAATTCCACAACTATGGTCGTGGGAACCATAGGTGATTAACAAAGTTATCCTAGCAATTAAGCAATTCTTGAATAGTGTTTTGCATGCATTGAAAATTATTTCGTTTAGAAGTCTTTTTAATGAGTGCACGAGTTAGAACTCGCCTTGCTGCTACTTGCCGGAACAAGGAGGTAGTTAATAAGAAAATAATTATCAACATAGATTTAGTGTGATACATAGGCTAGTGTTAATTGATGAAAAGTAATAACTAAGCCATACATTGATTATGATGTCTAATATGAGGTAATGGTAAGGGTTAGTAAATTATACACATGTAGCCGAACCAATGTGTGAGGTGAAATTCTTTAGATGTCGGACCAAAGATTTAGAGATACCTAACTTATAACTTTGTATGTAACATACTAGGAAATGATTGCTATTGCTAGGAATACTGTGTTATGAACCTGTGGGGAACACATATACCCTAGTTACTCTCTCATCTTGTGAAAACCAAAGTTAATTTTTGTTCAACTGCTAATTACACTGTTAAAGGAACTTATTTCACAAACCCCCTTTACTTACTTGCTTTGGAAAGACATTGACTAAATAGATATAATCGTGAGTTAAAGTTATGTCTAAACCATTTTCCTCTTGGGATCGACCCCAACCTACTAGTTGGGTTGTCTACTTGATAACGATCGCTTATGCTTCTTTAGGGAGATATAGTTTAAACGTATCAAAGAACCTATCAAGGAAAGCAACTTTAAACTTTTCCCAATCGCGAGGACCCATATCAACTACGCTTCCTTCCTTCCATTGGTTGAACGAAACTTGAGAAACACCCTTCAGTTGGTAAGTGGCCAATTTCTCCTTTTCCACCGGCGTCACTCTCATGATCATCAAAACTTTATAAATCTCATCAATGAACTATTGAAGATCTTCGTCAACCGTAGAACAATGAAATTTTGAAGGATTCATTCTAGTGAAGTCGCTCACCCTGGTTGCCATCGGACCCACATTTGGGTTCACAGGGACCACAACTTCCCTATTATCCTGAGCCTTCATGGCATGAGCCAACACTTGAAAAGCAGCCCTAAATTCCGTATTCCCCACTTGCTCAGCGGAAGGGTCGAGTGGAACTTGAGAAGCTTGAGTAATATCCCTTTGATTCGCATTTTCTCCCCCATTACTTCTAGAATTTTCCGTTCGAGTGGCCATATCCTATAGAGAATCAGATAAGGAGTCGGAGGGAGATATTATAGAGTTCAACTGTATCCCAAAACTTTAAAGTAATTAAAAAAGTAGGGTTTCCTAAACATCTTATAGCCTCTCTTTCATAAATGTGACTTGCTTCACACACATGACCAAGATTTTACTCGACGTGGCTTGTGAGACTTCCTAAGACCTTTATAAACCTTATGCTTTGATTTGCACATTTGTTACGACTAAAGGTAGAAACTAGGTGTAATATGGCGTATAAGACCCTAACAAGGCCCTATATAAGCCGCTTAGAATACATAGACAAGATAATAGAAATTAAGAGATTAAAAAGATCATTTCAAAACATAAAGTTTTATAAAACAAAGTGGAAATCCAATAATATCTCAAAGCAATGTTGTACATAATGAAGTAAGTGGGACGTAACCCGTACATCAAGTTTGAAATGGAAAGGTAAAGACACAATGAAATAACGGCTCGGCCTTCAAGGAATTAGGATTCACCAATCTTCCAAATTCTACTAATAGAGAGCCACAAACGTGTGAGTCTAGAGCGTCAGAACCTATATAGAGGGAAATATAGGAAAGAGTATCCGTTAGTATAAAATGTACCAAGTATGACAATAATGCATAAAACATGTGAAATCATGCTAAATAAGACATTTTTATATATGCCATAACCAAGTTAAAACATGAAAGAAAGAAGTTAGAAAACATAAGTCATAAAAACAAGGTCAATGCAAGCAATCAACTTTAAGACATTGACATATAAACTTCCTTAAGAAACCTTGATTAATTAGTGTGAGAGAATTATCTTAAACCGAAATTTAAGACCATGTGAGCTATTAGAATGGAATCGAGTATCTACCTCACACCGGAAAAAGGTGTTCTAACTAGCCAAGGTAAGAACCATGAACTACTATCTTACGTGGATCCGCTAGCTAATTTCTATCTAGGCAATCCTATATTCTCAAATAGTTTATGGGACATGGGTAATCACAACATGTACACTCAGTGCTAAGCAAACCCCCACAAAATATTGATTATTCTTAACTTTCTTTAACATGTGTGAGACATGAATAATCATCACTTGTCTTAACATTGGAGGTTATGGGTAATGACCGATTGCCTCATCATTATAGTAGATACTTCCCTTTGATTCATTTTAGTTGATAAAATCGTTCAACCTTAGAATCCTTCAGGTGAGAAAATCTTTCGAAACCCAACACTAATCATATTGATACTTCATTCTCAAAGCATCCTTAAAACATCTTCATCAACTTGATAATAACAAGCGTTATAATCATTAAATCCTTGTTCGTAGTTCAAAATCCACCTTCAACCATCTTAATCTAGAAACCATGGGGTAAGCATGGTTACAAGGGGATTCATCATAAAATCATGGAATTTTATCAATTCATGTATAATACTTCATAAAATAATAAAGTATATCGATATTGAAAGGACCCATGACATAGAAGACAACCCTATTTAAATTGGGATTTCTAACTTTATAAATTGGATAAATTACGAACTCCATGGAGGAAAAGGGCTCCATGGATAGAGACTATCATACTTTAATGCAAAAAGCTTGACTTCAATAGTGGAAGTGAATTGTTGACTTGAAACCGTAGGTTGACTCCTTATTCAAGCTCTCTAGAGAGAGAAATATTTTGGTAATGAAGACTTGTTCTTCTTTTAGGAAGTTGAGAGACTGATTTCAATAGGGGAAGTTTTAGTAAAAACACATATATAGAGCTTTAGGTGAAGTAATACAACATAGTATTAGGCTAGAAAAATTAGAAAAAGACCCCAAAGCCCTTAAGGAAAATAACTTCCGACCTCATCCACTGATTGACCCACGATCCATTTGTCAGAACGCGGGCCATCCTTGTAGGTCATGCTTGAGATCAAAGACACTAATGTACCCCCAAAGACAGACCAAAGTACAGCTCGTGGGCCCATCTATGGTCTATGGACCATGATCGTCTTCCCTAACTCTTTTCCCTAAAATCTGTCAAAGTCAGCGAATCACCTATGAGACTTATGTACGACTCATGCATTGAATGATGGACATCATGGTGAACTGTTGAAAAGTACTCGAACTTGATTTTTTGGAAAACTACGGATTTCCATACACAACGCAGCATAAGGTTTGTTTGTTAGTGCACGAGTTGTGGCTGGTTCCGTATGGACTTGCACCAGGTCCTGCAACAACTGAAATTTTCTACCCCTTTAAAATTTTATGTGTTACTTAACTATTATTTGATTTCTTGATATATACGTGACAAACCTCTTCCTTTTCAAGAAAGATGTTATGAATTTGAGTAGAGGGAGAAAGAAACCATCTTTTATGTTTGGAAGTCTTTTAAATACAAAGAATTTGGGTTTGTTGATCACTTAGGTCCTGTTGGGTACGTTAGTGTCGACTTAACCCTGACGAGATATGAAGTGGAACGTGTAAAGCACAGCGGCCCATACAAGTGTTTGTGAGAAAAACATGGACAACTTACTTGAATGCTCACTCGAGGCTAAAAGGTCTGTCTAACGTTAGACAGGCCATAAACCCTTTCATGAACATTATTCCCCTTTTTGCAGTGAACTCTACTGCAAGAGGCATGCTTTTTCATGGGCTATGTAGTGTATAATGGCCCATTTGGTGGCTCGTGAAGAGTTCTTCAGGCCTCAACTTTTTCCTGAACGCATGAACACACTTTGACGTTGTAAGAAAAATGAATTAGCGGAAATTGACCTACTTATTAGAAATACATCTCTGTTTCCTCCCACGTAGCGAACAATTCAAAGTTGCGGCGCGACGCATGTTCATTTATTACTTAGAATTCATCAAGTTTTCATTCCTCAACTATCTTCACTTCTTCTAGATCTCTCATATAAGCCTTGACTCGTTGTCCATTTTTCTTGAACCTCTCACCTTTTTCTTTTTCAAGTTTAATGGCTCCCTATTGAAACACTTAGGTTACTTTGAGTAGTTAAGACCACTTGGACCTCAACTTGCAAGGAAATAGAAGTAACCTTGAGTTAAATGATAGAACCAAGTCACCTAAAAGTCCTCTTCTCGGTATTCTTTTTGTGATACAACTTTATCTTTTCCTTGTACAATGCATATCTCTCATAAGCCCTTAGTCAAAAATCATTCATTTCATTTATCCGCTCAAGTCACATATTCATTACTTCAATTAATCTAGAGTTTAGCTTTTTTAGCGCCCATACTGCGTTATGTTCCAACTCCATAAGCAAATGACATGCCTTTCGAAATACTAACTAATATGGTGACATATTAATGGGTGTTTAGTAATTTGTCTTATATGCACATAAATCATCATCTAACTTCCTTTCCCAATCAGTTCTATTAGGATTCACTATCTTTCTCTATATTGACTTTATTTCCCTGATTGAGACTTCCACCTGGCCACTTGTTTGCGGATGATAAGGTCTCACCACTTTGTGTTGTTTCTCCCAATATTTAGCTAACAAAGTGCTAAAAACTTTACTACAGAAGTGTGAGCCTTCATTGCTAATAATTTCCTTAGGTGTTCCAAATCTTGAGAAAATGTTCTTTTTTAGAAATCTTGCAACACTGCCATCATTCTCTGCAAAGGACACAACCTCAACCCACTTGGAGACATAATAAACTACCACGAATATATATTTTACCGAAAGAGACAAATGGTTCCATGAAGTCAATCCCCTAGAGATCAAATAGTTCAACCTCCAAGATAGAAGTCATAGGTAACTCATGAAGACAAGAAATATCCCATTGCCTTTGACACATATGACACCCTTAAACAAGGTTAAATGCATCTTGATGAATTGGAGGCCAATAATATCAACATTGGAACACTTTATGGGCAGTGCGAGCACCCACATGGTGTCCACCGACTAGCGATGAATGATAGGATTCTAGAATACTTAGCATTTCAGCCTCAGGAAAACATCACCTGATTATATATTAGCACAAATCATGTACAAGTAGGTTTCAACCCAAAAGTACTCACCCATATCATGCAAGAACATATTCCTTAGTTGAAAAGTGAAGCCCTCAATCATTAGATCCCTGACTCCTCATCCGAATATGAGTCATCAATGTCCAAATCACTTTCCTCTTTCATCTCTGTCTCCAATATGGATAAGTGATCATCCACTTAATTTTCATAGCCCCTTATGTCTTTGACCTCAAAGTTAAACGCTTGTAATAACAACACCCATCTTATCAACCTCAACTAAACATATTTCTTTGCCATCAAGTACCTAGTGTTGCATGGTCAGTCCAACTAGAACTTTGGTGTCCAACATGTATGCTATGAATTTCTCTCAGGCATACACTACTACAATAAACTCTTGCTCACTGACAGTGTAGATTCTTTGTGCATTACTCAGCGCTTTGCTTGCACAGTAGATCGGGTGAAAGACCTTGTTGAGCTCCTACTCTAGCACAACTTGTTAGCCAATACAACTTGCATCACACATAACTTCCAATGGTTCCGACCAATTTGGTCTGATGATTACTGGGTTGTAATCAATTTAGTATTTAAGTAATCAAATGCTTTGGTGCATGCTTCATCAAAAGTGAAACTCACCTCTTTTTCAAACAACTTACACAATGTGTGTGCAATTTAGAAAAAATCCTTAATTAAACGTTGATAAAACCCATCATGACCCATGAAATTTCGGACCCCCTTTACAGAGATAGGTAGAGGCAGCTTTTCAATTAATTCAATCTTCTCTCTATCCACCTCAAACTTTTCTTAGACACTATATAAACAAGAAATATACCCTCCTTGACAATGAAATGGATTTTTTCCTAGTTTAGCACTAGGTTTTCCTCTTCACACCTCTATAATCCCATGGTAAGATTAAACAAACAGTCATAAAAAGTGTCACCAACCACACAAAAGTCATCTATGGAATAACTCCAAAGTATCCTCCACCATTTCTGAAAACACGACATCATACACCACTGAATATTAGCTGGTGTGTTACATAGTCCAAATGAAATGCGCTTGAATGCAAAGGTGTAATAGGGACATGTAAACACTGTTTCATATTTCTGTTTTGGTGCAATTGATATCTTACTAAAATTAGAGTAACCATCCAAGAAGTAGTACCACCATTTTCTAGCCAACATATCTAACATCTGGTCCATCAAAGGCACTGGGAAATGGTTTTTCAATGTCCATTAATTTAACTTTTTGTAGTACATGCACACTCTCCAACTTGCAACTACTCAGAGTGATTTCAAAGTTTATGAAAAAGTATAATTTTAACTCTTACTCAAGGGTTCTTGCATGAAACAATTTCAAATAATTAGATATGATATTATTGATGTTAAATTTATGTTTTCCAATGAAAATCTCCATGAATCCTTGATCTTCTCAAATCCCTAAATTTGGCTTATGAAGTGGGTTTATTGCTTATGATCTAATGTTTATGGAATTGTGATTATAATGAGTTGTATAGTTGATTTCTATTGTTAATTATGCTATTATATTGTGAATTGTTGGCGATGTTAAGGAATGGTGATCTTGGCTATTGGAAGAGGGTAAGTTGACCTAATTCCCTTACTAATGTAGAATTGATATAGAATTGCTATTGTGCGATATGGTACACTTATGGTGGCAGTGTTTACTTATTGTTCTTATTGTGATCATGGCCTTGTCGGCATTATTATGTGAATTGTAGTAGTATCATGTCATGGTATATGTGAAGGTGTAATGTGAAGTTTGTTATATGAAGTAATATGACTATGTGCAAGGTGTTATGGCATACGTGAATGTATAAAGTGAAGGATGGTGTGATGTATGTGTGATCTTATATATTGAGGATGTAATTGATGAAAGTATATTCTCTTCTAAAGTTAATCTGTAATGATGATTGATACGCTCAAATTTACTTCTCAAATAAGAAGTAAAGCGGTCGTATCAAGTAAAGAACCAAACTAATGAGGTTGAGATCGATCCCACAAGGAAAATAGTCCAGACTTAACTTTACTCTATTATTACTATTATTTAGCCAACTATTTTCCGAGAAAACAAAAGACAAAAAGGGGGGTTTTTATTTCTAAATTAATGAAACTGATTAACTAACTAAAAATGAACAACTAACAGATTCAGCTTTCGGAGTTAAATCAAATTATAAAAGTAACTAGGGATTAAGTGTTCCCCACAGGTTTCTAACTTGGTAAATCTAACTATAACAATTCTATCCTAATATCTTGCATGTAAAGTGATAAGTTATGTATCTCTAAATCCTTGGTCCGGCATCTAGAGAATTTCACTCCGCACCTTGGTCCGGCATCTAGAGAATTTCACTCCGCACCTTGGTCCGGCTACGTGTGTTGCTATACTAACCCTTATCTTTACCTTATATTAAACATCGTATTCGGTATTTGACTAAGTTATTAACTCATACCAACCAATACTAGCTTATTAGATAGTCTACACTAAATCTATGTTGATAATTCTCTTCCTATTATCTACCTCCTTGGTCCGGCAAGTAGCATTAAGGCGAGTTCTAACGTTGGCCATCCGTTAAAAAGACTTCTACACGAAAGAATTATCAATACATGCAAGACACCACTCTAGAATTGTTATTTCAGTTAGATTTTTACCTTGTTATTCACCCATGGTTCCCACAACCCTAGCTATGAGGTTTAGTTACCCATGTTCATAATTATACAATTCATATTGTTAATGGAAGAATTCATGCACTTACTTTTATGAAAATGAATAGTTTCCTAGAATTTAACTCGAATAATCAAAAAAATCACCAACAATCAATTCTCGAAAAAGTATCTTAATTCCCAAAATCGAGAGTTTTATACTATAATAGAAGAACTAAAAACTAAAAATTATCCAGAAAGTCTAACCCCAAAAACGAGTTTTTTCCAACTATTTATAATAAAAACAAAATCTAATCAAATAAGGATTCTATTTACTAAAAATCTGTCCAAACGCGTCTGGGTCGACGGACCACGTGACGGACCATCATGGACACGACGGACCGTCATAGCCTCCATCGTCCCATACTTCACACATTCTTCTGTTGCTTTCTTCAATCCCCTCGACGGACAGGTATGACGGACCGTTTCAAGCACGACGGTCCGTCGAGGGTCTTCGTTCCAAAATACTTGAACTTCTTGGAATTTGGGTACTGGGACTACTTCTCTGATCATCACGACGAACAAGCAGGACGGACCGTCGTGGCTATGACGGTCCGTCATGGACTTCCGTAATCCCACACTTGGTCAGATTTCCCCATTCTCCTTCAGCAACTTCTCCCTTCACTACGATGCCACCTACGGACCGTCACAGCCTCGACGGACCAGCATGGATTCCGTAGGTGGTCTTTTCTGCATTTCTTTCTCAAAAACTCCCGCGTTCATCCTTGGACAGATTTTCTGCAAACAAAGAGAAACTTACATAAAAATCAACACAAAAAGGCTTTCGACACACACTAAACTTAAGGAAAAAGCATTAGAAATACCGTGAAACCACGGTACATCAACACCCTCAACTTAAATTCGTTGTTTGTCCTCAAGCGACGCACTCTGGCTCACTACAAAATTTTTGTACAAAAGTATCCATATTTTAACTTCCGCAATCATTTGGCTATCAATCCCGATTATTCTCATTATGTTCATGCATGGTATCACTATTAGGCATTGACTTGTGTAGAATCAAACCATGACCCAGACTCACTATGTAATGATACCTATCCTCTTCAATTTCTCACCGAGATGCTAATATTTCTGGTATTACAACTCCTGTCCTCACTTCAAATAACATCCTCATTTTTCACACAATGATTTTAGTTTGAGTATAAGGATCACTTTTCGACACTCACTCTCAGAACAAATTCACAACTCATTTATACATATTACCATAGGCTTGCCCTTATTTTCACTACTTCAAGTTCGCCATACAACTCTTAGGATCACAATAGGACTTTTTTAGATTGTAACATAGGCTCAGGGTCAGGTAGGGTGTATTTACGTATACTTTAGTGACTTGTTGCCCTCCTTGACATATCGGCTACGCGAACCACCTTGTTATCATTTTATTTCACCCTATTACTCAATTTTGTTTTCACTTTGCTGTTTTTCCTTTCTTATCCTTATGTGTAAGTGACTTTTCTCTTTTCTTGTGTTTATTTTGCTTTTTATTCATATTTTTTTTATAGTCACTTCTGTTTTATTCTTTCTTTCTCTTCATTCTTTCAACCCCACTTTCCGGGGTTTTCCTTATAACAGCCACCCTCAACTCATGATTTTGCCATGAGTCAATGGTTCACAGTACCCATGGTTGGGTCATGGCCAAAACAAGGTTGCTTTCTGCATTAGCCACCCTCAACTTATGCTTTTGGCATAAACTGAGGTGCACATGTCCACGGAGGGACCAGGGCCAACATATTGTTCCCAGAGAAGATCATTTGGGGTGAAAAAGAAAGATCTATTTTAAGCTCAATTCATTTGGATCAAAAAGGGATTAACTTCATTTGGTTTTCTATTATTTTTAGGCTCAAGATTGACTATTTCGAACAAGGGCCTATGATCCTTTCCTAATTGATTGTTTTGACTCACTTTTAGCAGGACTAACCAGGCAAGTTCTAGCTCAGTATTGATGGTGGACATTCGAATTCACCTCACACTCACTTGACATTCCTTGCATTCCCAGATTATTAGAAACCTAGTTCAAGTCTTAGATTCAGGATCATGTAGTAGTGTATCTTTATTTCATGTTTCAAACCACACAATTATCACTTACTATGCCTAGTCATGCATCATTTTGATTATCGAGATATCATATTTATTTTAGCCATCATGCTTCAGATTTATACTATGTACATAAGATATGACATGCCGGTTCAACAATAAAAGTAATCAGTCTCTTGGGGAAAAAGAACACAGGCAAGAAAACTCCAAAAGAGGATTGTGAACTTGGACTACTCAGAATTCACCCAAGTACTCACGTTCCATTTACCCCACCCCCAACAAAAAGATATGCAATTGTCCCCAATGCATAGAAAAGCTAAACTACTAGAAAGGTAAGTGAAGCAAACCTGAGGCGCTAAGCGCCGGCGATCAGCAAGCTGGTTGGTCCGGTTCACCGGAACAAACTCCCTGCATAGTCTGGACATCCTCAGTAATGTCCTCAGCATCAACTGCACCATCAGTAGTGCCTCCCACAGAATTGACAATTTTGGAGCTAGACGCCCCGGCAGCTAACTCTAGAACCCTCAACTTACGGGCCTCCTCAGCAGCAATGCAGGCTCTCCTCGCAGCCTCCATCTCACGGCGCTCCTTTTTCCTCGCCCTAGCCTCATCCTCCTCTCGACCCCTGCGTCTCTTGGCATGCTCTCGTGGGGGAGGTGGTGGAACATCAGAAGTGGCAAAAAGAGCAGCCATCACTGTGTCATCAGCAGGCTCTGCAGAAGGGGCTTCAGACTCAGGTACCCTCGCCTCTAGGATAGTATCAAGATCAGCCCGCAGACTCTCAACCGCAGCCTGAAGGGTCGACATGTCCGCCGGAGGTGCTGGTCGGGCTAGCACTCACAACTCAAAAGCGTCTAAACGCTGATGTACTTTTGCGATCTTCCTCTCTGTGTGCTGTGCTATCTTGCCCTCCATGCGCTCCTCTGCCTCAGCAATAGTCCTCTGCATCCAAGGCTGGATGTGATACAGAAGTGTAGCCATCTGTGCCTCGAGTTTTTGGACCCTAGCAAGTGGGACCAGAGTGGCGGAAGAAGCCGAGCGAGAGGAGCTCGGGGCAGTGCTACTACCCGGGATAGACTCGACCGGGGTAGTGTCAATGTGTGCAGAAGCAGCCTGGGAAGCCGCATGAGCATGCTCTATGGTATCGGACAGGTTCTCACCGAGTGGGACCACCTCTGGGTGGGGCCCTCTGTGTGGGGCCAACTCATTGGCCTCATCCCTGATGAGGTCGATGTCAACATTTCCTTGCGGGGTCCTGAGCTGGTCAATGTGCCAAATGGGCACACCTGCAGATCTGCACAAAGAGAAAATCATGCAAGGAAAAGGGTAAGTGGTGGTGATCTTGAAAGCCCTCTCATGCATGACCGCTTGGAGAAGCCAAGCGAAATCGACCTCGAACCCTGCCATCATGGCGGCCATCAGAACAGCACGATCCCATGTGACTATATTATCAGCAGCAGTGGGGGAGAGACAATGGCGGACTATCAACCAAAGAAACTTGGCCGTAAAGGTCAAGTTGGCCTTCCTGATGGCTCCCTTCGGCTCCATCACCCAATCCGCAGCCTCTCCATCAATAGACAAGTGCGGGGCCATCCACCTCTTGGTGGTCTCTCTCAGCGAAGGCTCACGTAAGAACCGACCCTATTTAAAAATTTGCCACCGGTAGTCGAACTCGGCGGTGAGAGGTGTCCTGGTGATGTCAACATCCGTGCCGTACAGATATCGGCGGATGGTAGGGCGATGTCAACCTTTATACCGCGTACTCGGACGTGCTCAAGTGTGGCCTGTTTGGCTGGGGCAGACCGCCTATCAATCTGTGATCGGAGATTGGCCACATAAGAGGCATAGAACTCTCGGACTAACTCCTCACTGTAGCGGCCCAAAGAACGAGCCGTCCACTCCAGCCGGTGTCTGGTGAAAAGAGTGTGAATATCTGGCATGGTGGGGAGACTTCCTGTGAGGACCCGCCTCTCCAATGTAAGGGTCCGTGTCATGACGCCTTTGTCATTGAGAACCTTGGCGTCTAAGTATACTTTGTACTGCCCGTCGACACACCACCGGTTGGGCTGATCGGTGACCGGGGTAGGGACTCCAGTTGGTGAGATAGAGGTGGAGTCAGTGCTGTCACCCTCATCATCCGAGGCATACTGTGTAGCTGTGGCGGGGGCAGAGGCTTCTGCGGACCCAGAGGCTTCCTCTGACCAAAAAACTCCTAAGGACCCAGATGCTCCTTCGTCTTGGGCAGCTGACCCAGAAGGTGTGCCGGTCAGTGTGCGCTCCTCATCAGACTGGGAGGCAGTGACTATGCCGGGCGCCACCTTCTTGGGCGTGGCTCTCGGTACACGTGGAGCTCGTGCTGTAGTAGCAGTGCCTGAGGGCACGTACTCTGGATCATGCTCATCATCAGAGCCTATCACCAATCGGGCAGACAGGGCGACAAATTTAGAACGCCCACGTGCATAAACGCGATCTTGTTTAGGTGCCATGAGAGGTAGTACCTGTAACGAATCATCATTAGTACTAGAAGGATGAAACATGACAAGAAAAAAAATGAAACAATAATACACAGAAATTCAAACCAGTGATAACAGCTCTGAAGTAGCAGTAAGGCACGACGGACCTGGTGATGGCCCGTCATGCGTATGACGGACTGTCCTGCGATCCGTCATGTAATGCTTAGCAATATAAAGTATCAGAGGGAAGGTCTCTGACTGATACGACTGTTGTTCAGGACGGGACGTCGTGGGTATGACGGTCCGTCACATGTGTCCGTCAGTGGACACTTAGTAAAAGTGTGGAGACCCTTAAGACAGGGGTCTCTGACCGATACGACGGTTGTGCAGGACGGACCGTCGTGGGTATGACGGTCCGTCACATGTGGCCGTCAGTGGACACTTAGAAAAAGTGTGGTGACCCTTAGGACAGGGGTCTCTGACCGTCACGACGGTTATGCAGGACGGACCATCGTGGGTATGACGGTCCGTCACATGTGTCCGTCAGTGGACACTTAGTAAAAGTGTGGAGACCCTTAGGACAGGGGTCTCTGACCGTCACGACGGTTGTGCAGGACGGACCGTTGTGTGTATGACGGTCCGTCACATGTGTCCGTCAGTGGACACTTAGAAAAAGTGTTGAGACCCTTAGGATAGGGGTCTCTGACCGTCACGACAGTTGTGCAGGACGGACCGTCGTGGGTATGACTGTCCGTCACATGTGACCGTCAGTGGACACTTAGAAAAAGTGTTGAGACCCTTAGGATAGGGGTCTCTGACCGTCACGACGGTTGTGCAGGACGGACCGTCGTGGGTATGATGGTCCGTCACATGTGTCCGTCAGTGGACACTTAGAAAAAGTGTTGAGACCCTTAGGACAGGGGTCTCTGACCGTCACGCCGGTTGTGCAGGACGGACCGTCGTGGGTACGACGGTCCGTCATCGGGTTTTCGTGCTGTCATTCAGAGACAGAACTGGCGATGCCACATTCACCCCATGTGATTCATACCAAAGACCCAACATTTCTCTAATGCTCTTTAACCTAAATACCTATCAAATTTACAAGTCTAAAGCCCTAATTACTCTTGTTTTATCCAGGTATTTTGTGGAATTAATAACCTAAGTTAGACAATATCTATTCAAAGAGCAAAGGCCCATATGCTAATAGTAAAGAAAAAACAACAATAAAAAAAGAAGAGTAAATGGGTAGAGTTTCAGAAACACATACCTTGGAAGAGGAGAAAACAATACGAAAGTGATGGCACCCAATCGAGAAAACTGAATAGCACAGCAGCAGACTCCGACCAAAAAGGGAGATTTGGGATGGAAAATGGGAGAATGTGGGGAATTTGGGAAGAGAAAGAAGTTGAAAGGGGAGGAAATGGGGGAAAGAGGGAAAGAAAAACTGATTAATGAAGGGGTGGGGGGTTTAAAATGTTTAAAAACTTTTAAAATTCTTTAGCCGGGTCGGGTCGGGTAGCCGGGTAATGAAGTGACGAAACCCCGATGACGGTCCGTCGAAGATGTGACGGTCCATCATAGGGTCCGTCGCATGTGCCCTAATTCTTAAAAAAACTAAAGAGCGTACCTGGCACGACGGAGTCATGCGACGGTCCGTCACAAGTGTGACGGTCCATCGATGTATCCGTTAGTGAATGTGGCAGAGTGATTTTTCTGCAGAACTTCCTGGAGATGTGCTACCCGAAAATTTATAACCCATTAATAGAAAATGCAACCGTTACTGGAAAGAAAAACTATAAAGTGGTTAGATGATAAATATTGGGTTGCCTCCCAACCAGCGCCTGATTTAACGTCGCGGCACGACTGAGGACACTCGATTACTCAGACTTCATCAAGATGATATGCCTCAATCACCTCATTCGCCGATTCCGCATGACCTATATAGATTTTGAGACGTTGTCCGTTCACCTTAAACCGCACACCTTCCTTGTTCTCCAACTCAACCGCTCCATGAGGGAATAGTTGGGTGATCAAGTAAGGGCCAGTCCATTTAGACTTTAGCTTGCCCGGAAATAAGCGCAATCTAGAGTTGAATAAGAGCACCGAATCCCCAATCATATACTCTTTTTTTTCGATTTTTAGGTCATGGTACTTCTTCATCTTTTCTTTGTAGAGGGCTGAGCTTTCATAAGCCTTTAGGCGAAATTCATCAAATTCATTTAACCCATTTAACCATTGTTCTGCAGCTTCGTTCCAGTCCATTTTTAACTTCTTCATAGCCCACATGGCTTTATACTCTAATTCAACCGGAAGATGACATGCTTTCCCATATACTAGCTGGTATGGGGACATACCTATGGGAGTCTTATACGCTGTCCGGTAAGCCCAAAGAGCATCATCAAGCCTCCTTGTCCAATCTGTTCTACTAGCGTTCACTATTTTGACAAAATCTGTTTGATCTCCCTATTTGATACTTCAACTTGCCCACTAGTTTGAGGATGGTAAGGAGTGGCCACATTATGGCGAACCCCATATTTCTCCAATAATCCCTTGAACAATTTGTTGCAAAAGTGGGATCCCCCATCACTAATAATTGCCCGTGGGGTACCAAATCGAGAGAATATATTCTTTTTCAAGAATGCAGTGACACTCTTCACCTCATTGTTTGCGAGGGCGATGGCTTCCACCCACTTAGATACATAATCAACTGCTACTAAAATATACTTCATTCCATGAGAACTCACAAACGGACCCATAAAGTCAATACCCCAAACATCAAATAACTCAATCACAAGAATGGGGTTTAGAGGGAGCTCTTGCTTTATTGAAATGCCGCCATCTCTTTGGCATCTATCACATGCTTTGGTGAACTCATGAGCATCTTGATGAATAGTTGGCTAATAGTAACCACATTGTAAGATCTTATGAGTAGTCCGGACACCACTATGATGTCCACAAAAGGGTGAGGAATGGCATGCCTCTAAAACACTCAACATCTCAACTTATGGCACACAACGCCGAATGAGCCCATCAGCACAGCTCCTGTATAAGTATGGTTCATCCCAAAAGAACTTTTTCACATCGTACATGAACTTTTTCCTTTGATGAAAAGACAAGTCAGATGGAACAATATCACTAGCTAAGTAGTTCGCAAAATCTGCGAACCATGGAATCAGGTCTTGTGAGGCAGCCAATACATGCTCATCGGGGAACGTGTCATCAATATCAGTCTTATCCCCCAACTCTCTCATAGCTTCATCTTCTAAACGGGACAAGTGATCAGCAACTTGATTTTCGGTCCCTTTTCTATCCCTTACCTCAAAGTCAAATTCTTGTAGTAGTAATACCCAACGAATTAACCTCGGTTTCGCATCCTTCTTTGCCATCAAATATCTCAGGGCTGAATGGTCAGTATGCACTCTAACTCTAGTACCTAGCAAATAGGAGCGAAATTTTTCAAAAGCAAATACTACTGCAAGGAGCTCTTGTTCAGTTACTGTATAGTTCTTTTGAGCTTCATTGAGGGCTTTACTAGCATAGTAAATGGGATGAAGGATTTTGTCACTTCTTTGTGTGAATACCACACCAAGGGAAACCCCACTCGCATCACACATCACCTCAAATGGACTGCTCTAATCCGGAGAAATAATGATAGGTGCTGATACCAATTTTTCTTTTAGATCGCCGAATGCTTTAAGACAGGATTCATCAAAATAAAATTTACAATCTTTCTCCAGCAGTTTGCACAATGGATGTGCAATTTTTGAGAAATCTTTGATGAATCTCCTGTAAAAACCTGCATGTCCAAGAAAGCTTCTCACACCTTTTACAGAGATAGGTGGAGGAAGTCTCTCTATCACCTCGACTTTGGCTCAATCAACTTCTATGCCCTTTTCTGAAATACGATGGCCCAAAACAATACCTTCTTTGACCATGAAGTGGCATTTTTCCCAATTGAGTACTAAATTGCAGTCTTCACATCTCTTAAGAACCTCAGATAAATGGCTCAAACATCGCTCGAATGATTCACCAACCACAGAAAAATCATCCATAAAAACGTCAATAGTATCTTCTACCATGTCAGAGAATATTGACATCATACATCTCTGAAATGTGGCGGGTGCATTGCATAACCCAAACAACATTCTCTTGAACGCAAAGGTCCCATATGGACAAGTAAAAGTGGTCTTCTCTTGATCTTCTGGTGCAATAGAAATCTGATTATACCCTGAATAACCATCAAGAAAACAGTACCACCCTTTTCCAGCGAGTCTATCCAACATCTGATCCATGAAGGGCATGGGAAAATGGTCCTTTTCAGTCCATGCATTTAATTTCCGGTAATCCATACACACCCTCCATCCAGTCACCGGCCTCATTGGAACAAGTTCATTTTTTTCATTGGGGACCACAGTCATTCCCCCTTTCTTAGGTACACACTGAACAAGGCAGACCCAACTACTATCGGCGATCGGATATATTACTCCAGCATCCAACCATTTTATGATTTCCTTCTTCACGACCTCTTGCATTGGTGGATTTAAGCATCTCTGGTGCTCAATAATTGGCTTATGATCGGGCATGAGTTGGATTTTATGAGAACAAATACCAGGAGGGATACCAATAATGTCCGCAATGGTCCACCCAATAGCTCTTTTGAATCTTTTTAGCATTTTGACCAAACTCTCAACTTGTTGTTCATTCAGATCTGATGCAATGATTACCGGCAATGTGTCATCATTTCCTAAGAATTCATACCTGAGATGAGGTGGGAGAGCTTTTAGTTCTAGCTTTGTAGCCTCCTCTATGGATGGTTTAGCGGGTGGAGACTCGCTATTCTTTATGTCTAGCTCATATTTCTTCGGTTTAAACCGAACATTACCACGATCAAGAGCAGCGACTAATGACCCATATTCTTCAATGCATTCATTATCAAAATTCATTATCACTGCCGCCAGTGCTTCTACACCTAGATGTTCTTCTATTTGTGTCTCGGGTGATTCACCAACTTTGTAGGATATGGCAGATACCGATTAGAGCTCACCACTCTGCCGCATGGACCTACAAATGTTGAAAGTCACTTCTTCATTGTTCAACCGAAATTTCATCTGCCCCTTTTCCATATCAACTAAAGCCCGTAGCAAGGAATGGCCTCCCAAGAATAATAGGCACCTCAAAATCGACTTCACAATTAAGAAAAATCTGCCGGAAATATGAACGACTCCACTTTTACAAGCACATCATGGAGTATCCCTATAGGCCTTTTTACTGTTCTATCGGCCATCAGTAGCCGCATTGCAGTGGGCTTTGGGTCACCCAAACCCAACTTCTTGTAAATCGAGAGGGGCATGAGATTTATGCTTGCCCCCAGATCACATAATGCTTTCACAAAATGTAATAACCCAATTGTACAAGGAATAGTGAATGCACCCGGATCTTCTTTCTTTTGCACTAAAGACCTTGTAGCAATAGCACTACAATGCTGCATTCTGTCATCATCCTCAAAAGTGGCTGATCTTTTCTTTGTAACCAAATCTTTCATAAACTTGGCATAACCGGGCATTTGTTCAAGAGCTTCTACCAAAGGGACATTGATAGAAAGTTTCTTCAACATTGTTATAAAACGCCGATATTTACCATCCTCGGTCTTTTTCACTAATCTTTGAGGAAAGGGGGGAGGTGGTCTAGGCATGGGTGTTACCTTTTTAGGCGCTTCAGTATCTTTTTCAGTGTTATCTTCTACTTTATCACTAACCTCTATCACTTTGTCTTATCTCTCATCACCTTTTCCACAATAGACGGCATAGGTGGGTCAATAGTTTGTTTACCACCACGAGTAGTAATTGCCATACAGTGTCCATCATTTTTCGGATTTTGGACAGTGTTTCTAGGAAGAGTGCCCAGTTGCCGTGTGTTCACAGTTGCAGATAATTGAGCCATTTGCAATTCAAGCTGCTTAATTGATATGGCATGTGTATCGACTTTCTGTCCAATACCCGCTACATCACTCCTTAACTCTTTGGTGTGCTCATCACTCGCATCGAACCTCCTCATCATCTTGTGCAACATATCCTCAACTCGCGCCATACTACCTCCACCATCCCTAGGAGCAACTTCACGATTTTGAGGAGGAACATAGGGCCCACTCCTATCATTTCTGTTACCATAGTTACCCCTGTTGAAGTTGTTGTCGAGGTTGTAATTTCCATCACGGACATAATTACCCTCACGGTTGTAGTTACTATAGTTCCAACCTTGATTCCCTTGACCTTGGCGCCAATTCTCCTGATTGGAGCCTTGGGCAATCGGTCGGAAACCCCCCGTCTGATCATTTACTGCATAGGAATCTTCCTCATAATAATATTCATCAGTTGGTGGTGGTGGTTTAGACAAGTAGTTCACTGCGTTTATCTTTTCTGCACCCCAGTGACATGTTTTAACACCAACCCAAGCTCAGTTCTCATCTGTGCCATCTCTTCATGAATCTCATCTGTGGATGGGTTGTGTGTGGATTGCACTGCAAAAGTATTTCTCCCAGTATCTGATTTCCTAGTACTCCATGCTTTATTATTCCGGGAGATTTTCTCTATTTTTTTGGCAATTTCAGCATAAGGACACTCCCCATAAGAACCACCTGCTATAGTATCCAATACCGCTTTATTATTATCATCCTGTTCCCGGTAGAAATATTCTTTCAGTGACTCATCATCTATGCGGTGATTGGGGACACTTCTCAAAAATGAAGTGAACCTATCCCAAGAACTGCTAACTGACTCTCCTGGTAGTGCCACAAAGTTGTTCACTCTGTCTTTGTGATTTAGTTTCTTGGAGACCGGGTAGTAACGTGCTAAGAAAATGTCCCTTAGTTGGTTCCAAGTGAAAATTGAGTTATAAGGGAGCTCAGTGAACCAAATAGCAGCCTCTCCCGTCAGTGAGAGAGGAAATACTCTTAGCCCTATTACATCCAAAGTCAAATCAGGCCTCCCTACACAACTTTTACACACTGCCCTCACCTTAGCTATATGGGCATGTGGGTCCTCAGACGGTAGTCCTGAAAACAAACCTCTAGCCGTGAGCATTTGCATTAGACTACTAGTGACTACAAAGGTGTGGCCTTCTGGTAGAGGGGGCAAGACAAGTGGCCCATCAGAATCTGCAATATTATCATAACCTCTGTGGTATTCTTGAGGACGTGGAGCAGGATTTTGTCCCCTTTGTGCACCTTGACCAGGATTCTCAGGTAATAATCGACCATGAGCATCAACCGGAGCTGGGATGTTCTGGTTTGGATCATCATCATTTATACCCAAATTTCGATTCATATTGCGTAGTGTACGCTCTAACTCGTGAACGTAGGGAAACAAGGGTTCTCTTCCTCTCCGTGTATTTGGCATACAAGGACGTTATTTCTGAAAAAAATCAAAAACAACAGAAAAGTAAAATCAGGAAAATATTGACTAAACTTTAGTAATAAGTTTAAGTTAATCTAAAAGCTACTTTCCCCGGCAGCGGCGCCAAAATTTGATACGCTCAAATTTACTTCTCAAATAAGAAGTAAAGCGGTCGTATCAAGTAAAGAACCCAACTAATGAGGTTGAGATCGATCCCACAAGGAAAATAGTCCAGACTTAACTTTATTCTATTATTACTATTATTTAGCCAACTATTTTCCGAGAAAACAAAAGACAAAAAGGGGGGTTTTATTTCTAAATTAATGAAACTGATTAACTAACTAAAAATGAACAACTAACAGATTCAACTTTCGGAGTTAAATCAAATTATAAAAGTAACTAGGGCTTAAGTGTTCCCCACAGGTTTCTAACTTGGTAAATCTAACTATAACAATTCTATCCTAATATCTTGCATGTAAAGTGATAAGTTATGTATCTCTAAATCCTTGGTCCAGCATCTAGAGAATTTCACTCCGCACCTTGGTCCGGATACGTGTGTTGCTATACTAACCCTTATCTTTACCTCATATTAAACATCGTATTCGGTATTTGACTAAGTTATTAACTCGTACCAACCAATACTAGCCTATTAGATAGTCTACACTAAATCTATGTTGATAATTCTTTTCCTATTATCTACCTCCTTGGTCCGGCAAGTAGCATTAAGGCGAGTTCTAACGTTGGCCATCCGTTAAAAAGACTTCTACATGAAAGAATTATCAATACATGCAAGACACCACTCTAGAATTGTTATTTAAGTTAGATTTTTACCTTGTTATTCACCCATGGTTCCCACAACCCTAGCTATGAGGTTTAGTTACCCATGTTCATAATTATACAATTCATATTGTTAATGAAAGAATTCATGCACTTACTTTTATGAAAACGAATAGTTTCCCAGAATTTAACTCGAATAATCAACAAAATCACCAACAATCAATTCCCGAAAAAGTATCTTAATTCCCAAAATCGAGAGTTTTATACTATAATAGAAGAACTAAAAACTAAAAATTATCCAGAAAGTCTAACCCCCAAAACGAGGTTTTTCCAACTATTTATAATAAAAACAAAATCTAATCAAATAAGGATTCTATTTACTAAAAATCTGTCCAAACGCGTCTGGGTCGACGGACCACGTGACGGACCGTCATGGACACGACGGACCGTCATAGCCTCCGTCGTCCCATACTTCACACATTCTTCTGTTGCTTTCTTAAATCCCCTCGACGGACAGGTATGACGGACCGTTTCAAGCACGACGGTCTGTCGAGGGTCTTCGTTCCAAAATACTTGAACTTCTTGGAATTTGGGTACTGGGACTACTTCTCTGATCATCACGACGAACAAGCAGGACGGACCGTCATGGCTATGACGGTCCGTCATGGACTTCCGTAATCCCACACTTGGTCAGATTTCCCCATTTTCCTTCAGCAACTTCTCCCTTCACTACGATGCCACCTACGGACCGTCACAGCCTCGACGAACTGTCATGGATTCCGTAGGTGGTCTTTTATGCATTTCTTTCTCAAAAACTCCCGCGTTCATCCTTGGACAGATTTTCTACAAACAAAGAGAAACTTACATAAAAATCACCACAAAAAGGCTTTCGACACACACTAAACTTAAGGAAAAAACATTAGAAATACCGTGAAACCACGGTACATCAATGATGGATTGTGAAGAGTCTTATATGATGACGTTGTGTCTTGATTGGTAGACTTATGTCCCTCTCCTTGATACATGAAAGCTATAGATTATGAACTCTTAGATTTGGTAGACTTAGGTGCCTTCTCATTGATGTATGAAATTTATGTGCATGTGATATCTTGACTTGGTAGGCTTAGGCACCCTTGTCATGTATGTATGAATGAATGAAAGTCAAGAATCGGTAGACCTAAAGTAGGTACCCTTCTATGAATGGCTAATGTGAAACCTGGATTATGTAAAAAAGGTTAAGAATGTGAAACCTTGAATATGAAAACAAGGTTAAAAATGTGAAACCTTGAATATTAAAAGAAGGTTAATAAAGAAGCCTTGAAGAGGTAGACCTAAATGGTGCCCTTCTTTAGTGGATGTATGGACTTAGATGTAAGTTGGATTGAACGACATGAAACCATCATTAAGAAAGTCATAAGAGCTATCCAAATGAAACTTGATCGGTAGACCCTTGTGGATACTTTCTTGGTAGTGGTATTTATGGTTAGGTCTTAGAGATGGTACCTTCTCAAATACTATTATGTGAATGAACTTACTCTATGAGAACCAAGGCAAAGAACCGAGTGGATATGGTTGTGGTAGTAGCTCTACTTGCAGTATGAGACTAGAGTACAAATAAGCCCTTGATATCCCTTAACCATGTGCCAACATGGGATGTTTCCTAGTTCTACCTTTGTCAAGTAGAATGCGTTCCACGGTGTCGGGTCTTATGACATCGGATTCCATACCTAGCCAGTATGGTCTATGTCGGTTAAAGCCTAATCTAATCATGTGGGATGTGCACTCTGGTTATTGGATAGGTTCTACAACCTGTAGGTAGTTGAATGGGGATCTATCTATACATGTCACGAGTAGGCTTTGAAGATGATAAAGAGAGTTCGTTAGGTCTTCCAAGACCGTTATGTGAAGTCCCCTAATTGTCTCATTGACTTATAAATGACTTATGTATTGTATGTTCTCCTAATGATAGTATGTTCAATAGAAAGGTACTTTTCTAAGGTGGCTTTGAGGATCACTTAGGTGTGCTTGAAAAGGGTGTATAGGCGGTCTCTTCATTTCTTACTTATGTGGGTCTTAGAGTAAGCTTAGGTAGAGAGTCTAAATGATGGAAAAGCTTACTTGTTATATATGGATTAAGTGCGATATGATTGATTCTAGTTGAATATGTCTTATATGTGATTGTTGACTTTTGTTATGTATCTTAAACTTTTATGATGAAGGTTTTTATCAAAATGTCATGAAAGCATGTTTCTATACTAAATGTCCCTTTTAAATAGTTTTTGCATGGCTTTCATACTTAGTGTTTAATGCGCTAACCCCTTTGTTTCCCTTTTTGACTTAAGTGTAGGAATTGGAGATATGGTATACTATGGAGGTTGACTAGGTTTCTAAGTGGTTGAAGATGAAGACTTGGTGAGTCCTCGTAAATTCTAGTACAATACCCTACATGTTCCTTTATGTTGTTTAGTCCTTCTTTATGTTTTGTATGGGCTTAGTCCCAATGTTGTACTCTAAAGTATTAGATGGTTTATGAGACATACATGTTGTAAAGTTAGATGTTTTAAAAGTCTTCCTCTTGCTTATTAATGAAACTATTCTTCGTGTGAGAAGAAAGTTTTAAATTGTTACTTATTTTGAGTATAGTATGTAATGAAAGATCCATGTGGCTTGTATGAGAACTCTGAGAGGTCGAATATGCCGGTTACGACTAGGGGGTACTCCTGGGTTGTGACACTTAACCACATCCGTATTCTTAAGATCTACCTTAATACTCTTGTTGGATACAATGGGACCAAGAAACACCACATATATTAACATAAACTTGCATTTACTAAACTTGACAAAGAGTAGTTTGTCCTTGAGGACTTATAGAAAAACCCTCATATTATCGCCATGCTCATACTTATTCCTTCAGTAAATAAAGTATATCATCAATAAACACTTTCACAAATATATCAAGGTATTGTCTGAACACCATAATATTCAAGTCCATAGATTTGGATAGAGTGTTGGTCAACCCAAAAGACATCACCAAAAACGTGTAACGACCACATTGAGTTTGAATAACATTATCCATGGCTAATTGAATTTTGAAATTCATCACATTAACTCTGTCTGCAAAGGATTCAAGGATAGCAATGATAGATAGTTGATGCATTTTCCTGAGCAATTTTAGTCTTTCCACAACTCCTTGTGTGTTGATCCGCCTCACATTCCATCTGATTGTATTAATCATTGAGATGATCTGGAAGAGAATAGTCTGGTATTTGGTCTGCCATCGGTGACAGTGTTAACATCTTGAGTCTTGAAGTGAAATCTATTATGTTGAAACCATCTTGGAGATAAACCTTTATTTTGAGTTATTTGTTCAGTCTCATCCTCAAGGGCCTGATCATTTTGAGGACTGAAAGCTCTTACCAAAGCTTCACTAGTCTCATCCTATCATCAGGGTCATGTAAGGACTGATTATATCTGTCAAACTCATCTTCAGAATTTTCCACTTCATACTCATCTATAAGAGGTACAGTATTAAGTTTATTGTATTGTTGTCCTTTGTCCGGAGGGTCCTTGGAAGGTGGTGTCGTATATTGAGATTGTAAGGGAGGGATGTCCAGCCACTGATGGTCATTTACCATTATGAATTTGGTGCATGGTTCCTCCTCCCTTTCTTTCTCCCTTTCCTGTTCACCTTCTTGTTGCTTACTTAACCTTCTCTTAGCTGCATCTCTTTTTTGCTTACTTGGTTTATTTTTTGCTTTTGGGGGTATTTTCTGGTTTACTAGTGCTAGCATTATTCACCTACTCTTTAGCCATGGAACCCTTGCTTTGTTTCTCATTATTACTTGTTTACCTGTTCTGTTTTTCCTTGTTTCCTTCATTGTTACCATGTTTGCTTGCCTTTGTCTGTTGTGGTATTTGAGCCAGCATATGTTTCTCAGATTGTTGATGATTTTTGGTGTTAGCACAGGCTCTAAGTTTAGGGTTTTTATTTGTCTTAGCCCTCTCATGCAAAACATGAGGCAAATTCCCCCCTTTGGTCACCCCTTCCTACAAGTTAGTAGGGCTCTCCTGACATCCCCCATCCTTCCCTCCTTCAGCTTCACCAGTCATAAGATCATTCATATACAATTTATTGGAGTTAGGTTTTACAACTGTGATACCTGAGTTCCTATTTTTGTCTTCATTTTGGTTTGATCTTCCTTGTGTTCTTTACTGCTTCCTTGTGCATACATGTTTTGTGTTTCTTGTGCTATGTGTTCCATGTTATTTGCTTCCTCTATTGTTGTAGTGTGGTCTTCCTGCATATCTAGATTAGTAAAAATATTGTGTTGTGAATTAATAGACATACCTGCCTGTTGGATTTTCAACTGCTGGTTTTCTCTTGTTGCCTGAGTTGTTGTTGATGTAGGTCTCCATGTTGACTTTTGAGTTGCTTCCTCTTATTGTTTCTGATTCTTCTTTCTTTGAGTTTGCCATTGTTCCTGCTTTTGTTGTGTTGGTTGTTTCTATTTGTCACTTTTCTTATTTTGTTGTTGTTGTTTCTCTCTAACCTCTTTTGTTTTGCCCTGCCTATTTTCCTGTTCTTTTTGGTTCTGGTTTTCTTTGTTTTCGTTTTTCTTCTCATTTTCTTTTTCCTCTCTATGTCTGTATCCTTATCCCTCATTTTGGATTTGTATTCTTCTATAAAATGGTCTTGGTGTCTGCAATACTCACAATATGGAGGAATATGTTCATATTCAACAGGTTGCCATATGCCTATGGTATCATCATCATCATTCAACCCTATCCACACATGCCTAGGCCTAGGTTTAGTCAAGTCTATTTGCATATTCAACTTGGCCATTCCAACTCTAGATCTTTTAATAGATGTCGTATCCAAGTATAAGACCTAGCCTACTGATTCCAATAAACGGGTGAGGAAAGGTTTTTTGAAGCAATGCCAAGGCAGTCCTGGTAGAAGGATCCATACAGGAACTTTAGGTGTTTCATCCTCTGGAGTAAAGAAAGGTGTCCACTCTTGTATCCTCATAAGCTTACCGTCAATGGTCATTCCTTGCTGTGTCCAAACTGTATTGTAATCTAGTTCATTCTGCAGGTAAATGAACACATGTTTAGCATTATAATGAGAAATATTGACCCTCCAGTTGAGTCTGTTGGATGAAACTTTTTTGGATGAGCTCAACCTTAGGCATAGTTGTACTAAACTTCCCAATCAGAGTGTATTTACAATCCACAGTAAGAGTGTGCATGTAATCATGCATATAAAAAATCGCAGTTGGTTGGCCTTGTTTAGTGGTTTGTCTGGGGTGGTTCTCAACACAATGGTAGGATTCTGAGCAGCATGGATATGCCTTAATCTAGCAGCCAAAGTTTGGACTATTGTATAAGGGGGAGGTTCAGGGACATGTTCTCAAGTATTTGCTGGAGGAACTTTTGGATTGGTGGCTTCATTTGGTTTGGAATTGGGAGCTTTTTGGGAATTATCTTGGATAGTTGGGGTTCTTTTATCAAAGTTGCTAGAGATTTTTGGAAAGTCTCTATGGTGGTTGCTTTGGTCACTATTCTTCCCCAAATCCTTTTGTTGAATTTGTCCCGACTTTTCAGCCTCATTTCTGTGATTTTGGTCTCTTTAATTCAGAAGATTGTTGGCCGGACTCGCTGTATTTGTTCACTAGACATAGCAGTTATTTTTCCCATGGCATTATCATGCACATGGCCAACACTAACACTATTGATAATTTGATTATCACTAGAATTGGATTTAGTATACTTACCTGACTGATGTTCCTCCCTAGTTTGCTCCTTGGATATCTGTTGATGGCCCTGCCTTTGATCACTTCCAGCTTCCTCAATGCCATTAGAAATCATATCTGTGTTTGATTGCTCGACTTTTTGCTAAGCTTTAACATTAGGATTGAATCCAAATGAGAAATGTGATGAGCTTTCCACATTAATAACTTCCTTTGCTATAGGTACTGCATTGTTTTGTTAACCCTTGGGACCTAAACTTGCTTCCATGGCCTCATCTCCCTCTGTTTCTCCTTGGTGATGTTTCTCCATTTCACAATGCTCAGAGTTTTTAGTTTGATTATGTTCTTGAATTAGACGATTAGAGATGTTAGTGATATGGACTTCGTGATCAGTAGAACAAGCTCTGCTAGCCTCACCGCTATCAGTTTTCCTTCGAGTGACTTTTTGGCCACCAGCGTTCTTGATATATATCGACGACATGTCCCTCCATTTCACTTGAAAATGCTTTAAGATAACCTTTTACCCAGGGGAGTAAGCCCCAATAGGTAGAACTCCTCGATTCACCTGGGAAGATTCTCGATTTTGAGACCGACTCGCGTGCGACCTGTCTCCTATTTTCCCAGAAATTGCGCCTTCAGATTCTCCATTGGCAAGATGGAATCTTTGAATTTGTAGTATGATGTCTCTCTTGATGATTAGAGTCATTCCTTGTACTATTATAATCTTGATTAAATCTAATATAAACTGGGGAATAATTTCTCGATTCCCATCTTCATTACTCCGAAAAATCACATTGTTCATCGCTCCTTGGATTTGCAAATTCCCAGATATATACAATGTATTAGAGGGTGATTCTTAAATGGTTTTGTTCGTCTTCAACAGGCGCCCCTGTTGGGGCTGGTCCGGCGGTCTGAAAGGGACCTCTGGTGGCTCAAGCGCCATTTCAGCAAGGCTGAACTAGCCGTTAGAGCGTAGTTGTTAGGTAGTTCCTTGGGAGAGCGTGTCGAGAGAGATTATTTAAAGGTAGAAAAAAATTGGGAAATGGGGAAGATCGGTATTTTGGGCTTAGGGTTTAAGGTTTATGGTTTAGGTTTAGGGTTAGGGTTAAGGTTAGGTTAGGGTTAGGGTTAGGGTTTTGGGTTTTTTAGTTTTTTGGGTTTAAGGTTTAGGATTTGAGGTTTAATATTAATGGTTTAGTGTTTAATGTTGGGGTTTTGGTATTTTGGGCTTGGTGTTTAGGGTTTACGAAATGGGTAGGGTTAGGTTAATGTTAGGGTTAGGGTTAAGGTTTAGGTTGTTTCTTAGGATTTAGGGTTTGGGGTTAAGGATTTGAGTTGTAATATTTATGGTTTAGTGTTTAGGGTTAGGGTTTTGGTATTTTGGGCTTTGAGTTTAGGGTTTAGGGTTTAGGGTTAGGGTTAGGGTTATAGAGAGGGTTGTTTGGGTTCGTGTTAGAGAAAGGATAAGGGTTAGGGTTTAGTTTTTTTTAGGTTTTAGGTTTTGGGGTTTAGAATTTTTTGTTTAAAATCTACGGTTTAGTGTTTTATGTTTGGGTTTTAGTAATTTGTGCTTTGGGTTTTGGGTTAATGGTTTAGGGTTAGGGTTAGAGTGAGGGTTAGGTTTTTGGTTTTTTAGGTTTTAGGGTTTGTGGTTTAGGATTTGAGGTTTAAAATCTATGGTTTAGTGTTTAATGTTTGGGTTTTCGTATATTAGACTTAGGTTTTTTTTGGACTAAGGGTTTAGGGTTTAGGGTTTAGGGTTGGGGTTACAGTTAGGGTTAGGATTAGGGTTAGGGTGTAAGTTTCTTTTAGGTTTTATGGTTCAGGGTTTAGCATTTGCGGTTTAAAATCTATGGTTTAGTATTTAATGTTTGGATTTTGGTATTTTGGGCTTAGGGTTTCAGGTTTATGGTAGGGTTAGGGTTAGAGTTAGGGTTAAGGTTAGGGTTAGGGTTTTGTTTTTTTTTAGGTTTTTTGGGTTTAGGATTTAGGATTTGTGGTTTAATATAATTGTTTGTGGTTTAATATAATTATTTAGTTTTTAATGTTTGGGTTTTGGTATTTTGGGCTTGTGGTCTAGTGTTTATGGTAGGGTTAGGGTTAGGGTTTAATTTTAGGGTTAGGGTTAGGGTTAGGGTTTATGTGGATATTCAGGTTTTAGGTTTTGGGGTTAAGGATTTGAGTAGTAATATCTATGGTTCAGTGTTTAATGTTAGGGTTTTGGTATTTTGGGCTTTATTTATTTTTGTTTAACTACTACCCTTGGAGGGGTAGGGCTGAGCAACACCCCCATACCTTATCATAAATAAAAGCAAAAGAACAAGAGGTGGGCATAAACCTAACCTCCAAACCTGAGGTAGTTCAGAGTTAACTTTCTAAAAAGAAAGTCAACTCATCCCCTTACAAAAAATATGAAACCAAAAAACACTAAGCATCTAGAAGAGAGGACTCCTCTCAATACAAAGTGTCTAGGAAACATAAACAAGGGATACTCTCCCTTTACAATTTAAAAATAAAAAAACTAAACCTATTCAAAAGGGCTATACTTTTTAGTATAGCTATATTGAAAAGGATGCACTTTTAATCAAGGAGGTTCTTTGATCCTCTTTATTTTCTTCCTTCAGAAATTTGCAAGTTCCTGTAAGTCCATTTGAAGTTATGCTCTAGCTTCCTTTGGCATGTGCTGGCTGTTAAAGTATATTTGAGGGTGTGTTTTACTAGATTATCAGTAGCAAAGTTGGCTTCTCTATATGTATGCATGCATCTGAAGTCTTGTGTGTGTCTGATGAGTGCTTGAATTTTCTGCACTTGCGCCTGAATGTTCCAGGGAGGCTTGTTTTTGTTCCTAATCGTGTCCAACACAAGCTGTGAGTCCAACTCTAGGAAATTGTTTTCTATACCCCAGCTCCAAGGGCCATGTCATGCCAAATATAGTTGGATCCAGTTCAGCCTGATTGTTGGTACCTTCCCCAGAGGTGCTGCAAATGCTACTATCAGTTCCCCTGCATTGTTCCTCAAATGCCCCCAGACCCTATTTTGCCTGGATTACTCAATGCACAGCCATCAGTGTTGAGTTTCACCCATTTTCCTTGAGATTTCTCCCACATAACAAGAGTCACCTTGGTGTCATGAATGCACTTCTCCCCCATTTGAATTTGGTCCATCTAGCTTGAAGGCCATTTGATGTGTGGGAATGTTGTACTTGTAGTTTTCTTTGTAAATGGCATATTTGACTCTACTGCTGTTGGATTGCTTACCTACATATTTGTTGGCACATCTATTCTTCCATAGATTCCAACAAATGAGTATTAGAGTAGCTTTTAGTAGCAATCTGTGTGCTGCATTTTTGTATCTAGCTGACCACCATGTCAAGATGAGATGTGTGAGGGAAGTGTGATCTGTAGATATTCCCACTGTTGATGCAAAGCTTCTCCAAATGTATGTTGAAAAATGTCCATTGTTTAAGATGTGCTCTATGGTATCCAATCCTGGCCTGTTACAACAAAAAGAATTGATTGGTTCAATGCCAAAACTGGTTAGTCTTTTGTTAGTAGGGATTTTACCTCTTAAAACTCTCCATAAAAGAAAAGAAGATTTAAAAGGGATACTCTAGTTCCTGATGAATGAGTTAAAGGTTGTTGTATTCTTCTTTTCCCGAATGGAGTTCCATGAAGATGAGCAATTGAATTTCCCATCAGTGCATGGTGTCCAAATAGCTTGATCTAGAATGCCCTGCTGGATATGGATATCAGTAGCAAGAATGTTGTCTAATTGGCAGTGAGGGGCTTGTTGAAGTAGCAAATTCCAATTCCAATGACCATCTATCCAAAATTCTACAACAGTAATATTGTTAAGCCTATTACTATCATTTGACAGACTTGCAAGAGGTCCAGTCCCAAGCCAGTTATCCCACCAAAAGGAACAAGTGGCTGATCTTCCATTGAATATTTTCTTGTAGTTTGTGTTTGTTATGCATAAGATGTTTCCACGTAGGGGATTCTCCATTATCCTATTATTTAATAATAGGGTTAGACCTCTGACAGTATTTAGCCTTTAAGAAATCTCCCCAAAGAGTCTGTTTGGATCTGAAAATCCACCACTTCTTGTACTGGAAAGCCATGCATACATCTTTAAGATTCCTGAAACCAATGCCACCTTCTTCAAGGGGGAAACTTAAATTCCTCCATGAAGACCTGTGGTATTTTTTCTTGTTATCTATCCACCCCCAAAAGAAGTCATCCATGAAGCTTTGAATTTGTTTAAGAACATTGTTAGGGAGGTGACAACATATAGTAAATGGATAGGAAGAGATTGTAGGAAATGCTTGACCAAAATAGCTCTACCTCCATAGCTCAATATTTTTATATGTCATCCTGTAATTCTGTTGAGTACTTAGTTAATAATCTCAGAGAAGTATATGATTCTAGGTCTGCCAATAAATAAAGGGCAGCCTAGATAAGTAATGGGACCTTCATTCTGTTTGATTCCTGTCATTCT
Organism: Solanum sitiens; assembly: GCA_016801875.1. Taxonomy (NCBI): domain Eukaryota; kingdom Viridiplantae; phylum Streptophyta; class Magnoliopsida; order Solanales; family Solanaceae; genus Solanum; species Solanum sitiens. The sequence continues at coordinate 1,020,294 of JABWTJ010000236.1, read as the reverse complement.
TTTGATTCTATCTCTAGTGTTGTCAAAAGCTTTAGGATGAATCATAAAATAACTTTTATCTTTGTTCACCAGTTGGACAGAGATTTCCTCATACGACTTCAGAGTTTGTATAATAAGCTTTAAGGTCTTGTGTCTTCCTGAAGTGAAAAGGATAATGTCGTCTGCAAAACTAAGGTGGTTCACTTGGGGCCCTCTCTGTTCCATGAAGAAACCATGAAAATCTGGATGATTATGAAGCCTATTAAGAGATCTTGACAGTACCTCTACACCTAAAATAAATAGGGCAGGGGATAAAGGGTCGCCTTGTTTGAGACCTCTAGTTGAGTGAAAGAACCCATGTCGCTTAACATTGACAATAATAGAGTACCATTTATTAGCCATAATCCTCCATACCATGTCAATGAAGACTTCATCAAACCCCATTCTCCTCAAAACTAGAAAAATATAGGACCAAGAGACCCTATCATAAGCCTTAGCCATATCAAGTTTGATAATGACATTGCTTCCAATATTAGGCTTCCTGATTTGATGGATGATTTCTTACGCTAGCAAGATATTCTCAGAAATACTCCTCCCTTTTACAAAACCGGATTGGTTAAGGGAAACCAATGTGGGCAGTATAGGACTTAGTCTAGAGCTTATCAGTTTAGAAATGATTTTACTAGTGAAATTACTTAAACTGATAGGCCTAAACTCATTGAGCTTGTTAGGATTGTTCACTTTTCGCAATAGAACAATGCAAAAGTGTGAGAAATACTTAGGTATCATCTGACCACAGAAAAAAGATTGAACCACTCCCAAAAGGCCTTGTTTGATAATGTTCCAGCATTTCTGAAAAAATAACCATTCATCCCATATGGGCCAACTGCTGAATTAGGATTCATAGAAAAACAACTTCTTTCAACTCTTCTAGATTAGGAGAAGCAATAAGGTTGTTATTTTGATCCTGGTTCACCATTTTTGGAATACAATCCAAAGTATCCTCATTAATGAAATTATTCTCCCCTGTGAAAATATTAGTGAAGTGGTCACATGCAGCTTCAGCAATAGTGTCATTTCTCTATATTCCCCATCTTCCCTAAGAATCTTGTGAATAAACAGTCTTCTCCTTTTTTCTCGTATCAAGGAATGTAAGTATTTCATGTTATTATCACCATCTCGTAACCATTGAAACTGAGTTTTTTGTTTAAAAATGGCAACTTCAAGTTTCAAGTACTTGATATATTATGCATTCAATGCATGAAGAGTAGTTTTGTTGATCTCGGTATTATCTAAAATTAGCTTTTCCTCAGCATTCCTGACCCTTTCTTCATAATCCTTGACTTTAATAAAAATATCCCCACATTCTCCCTTAGACCACAGGCTAAGAGTGTTGGATAGCCTCTTCATTTTCTGGTGGAATGTCCACCTGCAAGTACCCTCAGTAGGCTTTTCCCTACAAGTTTTAATAGTTTCCAGAAAATTAGGCTGATCAGCCCAACAGTTGAGAAATTTGAAATATTTGATATGCCTTTCATTTTTATTGATCATTTCCATATGTAGAGGATAGTGATCTGACCCTACAGAAGACAAGTGAGTAATGGTGGTTTGAGGCATTTTTTTCCAGCCAAGCATCATTGACAAGGGCTCTATCGAGTCTCTTCCAAATTCTTTGGTGTATGCCCCTTTTATTAGACCAAGTAAATTTCCGTCCACTGCACAAGCTTCAATGATAGAGATGAACTCAAGGCTCTTTTTCATGTTGTAAGGGATGCCTCCTAGCTTTTCATCAATGGAAGTAATAACATTAAAGTCAGCTACTGAACATCTATTAATTTCAATAGAGTGATATAACACTCTATCCCATAATGACCTTCTAAGATAATCTTGCACTTTGCATACACAAATGTTGTGATAAAATTTGTGTGAATATCATGTTGCTTTATCTCACAAGTGATCTGTTGCTCATCCTCCTCCAAGACAGTACAGTCAGTTTCCATGTCCCAAAAGAGCCTTATTTTGCCATTACAATTGCTCACACCATGCTCTATGGTTAATTGGTTTTTGCAATTTTGAACTTGTATACTATCTATGAAAGGTTCAAGTATAGCAATAATAGATAAATGATGCATCTTTTTCAACATTTAAGTCTTTCTAGTACCCCTTGTGTATTGATCCCCATCACATTCCAAATTAGTGTACTAATCATTGGGATGATCTGGAGGTGAATAATCTAGTATTTGGTCTGCCAGCAGTGACAGTGTTCACATCGTGATTCTTGAAATGGAATTTCCCATGTTGCAACCCTCTTGGAGATAAAGCTTGACTAGTAGTCACTTGTTGAACTTTATTCTTCAAGATCTAATTATCATTGGGACTGAAAGCTCTAATTACAGAGTCATAAATCTCATCATCATCATCAGTATCATGTAAAGAATGGTTATCCCCATCCATACCATCCTTCGAGTTCTCAACTTCATAATCATCAATATTGGGAGCCCTCTTGACTTTACAATTTGTGAGATTCTTATCTGGGGGAACAGTATGATGATGTGTCATGTATTGAGTCTGAAGAGGAGTAATATTCATGCCTTGTTGACCATCCACCATTTACAAACCTCTTCATTCATATTTTATTCCTCTTGCTGTTCATTCTCATTTTCCTTATTTTCTCTTTTTTGCGGTTCCTTACTAGGTTTATTCTTGCTCTTAGGAGTGTCCCCTTGTATGATGGTACCTGCTTTATCTCCCAAATATTGTTCCATAGCACTTTTATTTTGATCACCCTCTTTTCTTACCTCAGGATGCTGTTTGCTTTTATCATTTTCAGTCACAGTTTGAGCATTTTCTGCCATTTGCTTCTGATAAAGTTTAGTAGTTGCATAGTCTCTAAGGTCAGAACTATGGTCAATGTGAATACCCTCATGCAGAACATAAGGCAGATTCCCCCCTTTGGCCACCCCTTCGTGCAAGTTAGTGTGTTTATCCTTACTTCCCCCATCCATCCCTCCTCCAACTTCCGCATCACAATTTACAACATTATTGTTTCTAATGGAGTTCAGTTGTATAGCTATGATACCTGCAACCTTGTTTGGAATTGTTTCTTTTTACTTGTGTTCTTTTTCCTGCCTGGGTAGTTCTTGTGTTGCTGTCTTTTCCTTGGTGATAGCTTCTTCCCTGTCTTCATTTCCCTGTTCCTGTCTATTCAAGTTAGTAAATAAATTTTGATGAGCTATGTTTGGTATACTTTTTTGTTGCATCTCACTGGTTTGGTGTTCTTGTGCCTGCTTGTTTTGAGTTGAAGTACGTCTCCATGTTGTTTTTTGAACTATCTCCTTATGTTGCTTGCTGTTTTTCTTCCTTTGGACTTGTCATTCCTCTTCTCCTTGTTGCTCAGATTGTCTTTGCATGTTTCTTTCTTTGTGAACTTGTTGTTGCCTGACCTCTATTTCTCTAGAATTGGACTGATTACTCTCTTTTCCTTTTTGTTTTTGCTCTTTGATTTTTTTTCTTACCTGTTTCTGTCTCCTTTATTTTCCTGTATTCTTCATCTTGAACTTTGAAGTTTCATTCTTCTATTTCATGGCCTTGATGTTTGCAATATTCATAATAGGGACGTGTATATTCATATTCAACAGGTTGACAACTCCCAATGGTAAAGTCATCATTATTTAAGCCTATCCACATATGTTTTGGTCTTGTCTTGGTAAAGTCCACTTGCATTTTCACTTTGTCCATACCTGCTCTAGATCTTTTGAGATATGTTGTGTCTAATTAGAGAACTTTGCCCACAGATTCCAACAGAGTAGTAAGGAAAGACTTCTTAAAACAGTGCCATGGAAGCCCTGGTAGTAACACCCAAATAGGAACAATTGGTGTTTCTTCTCTCTGGTCGAAAGTGAGGAGTCCACTTCTGTATCCTTATTAGTTTACCTTCTATAGTCATTCTTTGTTGTGTCCAAACAGTGTTATACTCTAGTTCGTTTTGCAAGTCTATATACACATGCTTAGCATTGTAGTGAGCAATAGTGACCCCTCCACTCAATTGTGTTTGCATGATAAAACTTTTCCTTATGAGTTCCACTATTGGCATAGTAGAGCTAAATTTGCCTACTAGTGTATACTTGCAGTCGACTATGAGTACATTCGTGTAGTCATTCATACCAAAGATCACAGCCGGATGTCCCTGTTTGGTGGTGTATCTGGGAGGAACGAGCTTTATCAGGATTTCTTGTGTATCATGAATTTGCCTCAATGTGGCTGCTAGTGTTTGAACCATAGTGTATGGAGTTGGTATAGCATTTTGATCTTGTTTGTTATTTTGACTTGCACTAGGATGAGTACTACTAGCAGCCTGCTGATGGGGAGGGTGTTGCTGATTTTTTTGGACTAGGATGGAGTGTTTTTCGAAGTTATTGGATATTTTGGAAAAGCTTGATGATAGCTATTGAGCTCAGAGTTTCCCCCTCCAGCAGCCACCTGAACCTGATTTACCTTGGCATTCCCATTTCCATGATTTTTAATATAACCTGTGTTTGACCTTTCTCCCACAACCTGATCATTTACATTAACGACTTCCTGCTCCTATGTGTGAGCTTTTTCGATTTGATCATCACTCATAGAAGTATCTAATTGATTAGAGTTGTGGTTAAGAGACTTACCTAATATATTGTTCCCCACAGTGCTTTCCTTGGCTTGTGTTGTGTTGACTGTTGTGGTTTGTCCCTGCGTGTGAATCAAATTAGGAACATTAGTAGAATTAATAGCCTTACCTTGGTGATGTTTTCCTTCGCTAGATGTGGTTGTGAGTAATGGTTTGACGCCAAATGATAATTGGGGACTGCTCTCCACCTCAATAGCCTTCTCGATAGCTTCCTTAGTTGCAAGGATCACAGTCTTGTATTGAATACTTTGGCTGTTTTGAACTTGTTCTGCATGGAGCTCAACACTCTTAGATTCCACTTCCATATCTTTTTCCATGGTCTTGTGATTATTTTGTTTTTGACCATTAGAGATAGCATGATTCTGGGCATAGGACCCTTGAGAACTGTTCTCATGCTTGGGGTTGGTTTCATCAATTTTGGAAGGCTGGTTGAGCTGCATTCCTTCTCGATTATCATATTTTTTGTGCTTTTTCGTTAAATTAATTGATATATTAGTGAGATGAATCTCTCCATCTCCCCCATCTATTCCTTTACCTAAACCAGCATCCATCTCCTTCATTTCGTGGACTTGTCCGCTGGAGATAATGTCTCCGATGACTGGGCCAGCGAAATCACTTGAAATTGCAATGAGATGTACCTCTCTATCAGTCGAGTAAGGCCTAATTCTCAAACAATCATTAAATATTTGGGATGCTGCTCAAATTTACTTGCAGCGCTCAGGATATTTTATTGCCATTTTTTCTAAATTCACCTTTTCATATTTCTCAATTGCCGAGATGGAACTGCCTAATTTTCTAGTATGTTGTGAGCCTTGATTATTAACATCATTTCCTTTACTCAGAATTTCATGATTCATTGCATCTTGACCTAGGGAAATGATTTCATAATTCTCGTCTAACTCCTTCTCTCAAATCGCCATATTCATCGCTTCATTGTGGCTAGATTTCACAGAGTTGTTTGATGAATTAGAGGGTGGTATTGATTGTCTCTGAAGCTTGCACCCCTCATGGGGTTGGTCAGGTAGTCGGAGAAAATTTACCGGTGGCTCAGGCGCCATCCGCCAGTTGGACTAGCCATTGGAATATAGCCATTAGACAGATTCTTTGGGAGCGTTTCCTTAGAGAGATAATTTAGAGAGAGAAAAAATTTAGGGATTAGGGCTGGTATTTTGGGCTTTGGGTTGATAGTGCTTAGGGTTTAGGGTTTAGGGTTAGGGTTAGGGTTCATGTTAGGGATAGGCTTAGGGTTAGGGTTTAGTTTTTTTTATGGTTTTAGGGTTTGGGGTTTATGATTTTTGGATTAAAATCTATGGTAAAGTGTTTAATGTTTGGGTTTTGGTATTTTGGGCTTGGGGTTTGGGTAAATGGTTTAGGGTTAGGTTTAGGGTTAAGGTTAGGTTTAGGGTTTGGGTTTGGGTTAGGGTTAGAGTTTAGATTTTTTTTAGGTTTTAGGGTTTGTGTTTTAGGATTTGAGGTTTTAAATCTATGATTTATTGTTTAATGTCTGGGTTTTTCGTATTTTGGACTTAGGGTTATTTTCCTCTTTTTGGACTTATGGTTTAGGGTTTAGGGTTAGGATTAGGGTTAGGGTGTAGGTTTTTTTTAGGTTTTATAGTTTAGGGTTTAGCATTTAAGGTTTAAAATCTATGATTTAGTATTTAATATTTGGGTTTTGGTATTTTGGGCTTAGGGTTTTGGGTTTATGATTTATGGTTAGGGTTAAGGTTAAAGTAAGGGTTAGGGTTAGTTTTTTTTTTTTAGGTTTTTGCGTTTAGGGATTAGGATTTGTGGTTTAATATCAATGGTTTAGTGTTTATTATTTGGGTTTTGGTATTTTGGGCTTGGGGTTTAGGGTTTATTGTAGGGTTAGAGTTAATGCTAGGGTTAGTGTTAGGGTTTAGGTTGTTTTTTAGGTTATAGGGTTTGGGGTTAAGGATTTGAGTTGTAATGTATATGGTTTAGTGTTTAATGTTAGGGTTTAGGTATTTTGAGCTTTGGGTTTAGGGTTTAAGGTTAGGGTTAAGGATAGGGTTAGGGTTAGGGTTAGTGTTAGGGATAGGGTTAGGATAAGGGTTAAGTTTTTTTTTTTTTTTAGATTTTTCGTTTTGGGGTTTTGAATTTTTGGTTTAAATTATATTGTTTAGTGTTTAATGTTTAGGTTTTGGTATTTTGAGCTTGGGGTTTAGGGTTTATGGTAGAATTAGGGTTTTGGTATTTTGGGCTTAGTGTTTATGTTTTAGGGTTTTGGGTTAGGGTTAAGGATAGGGTTTGTTCTAGGGATAGGGTTAGGGTTAGGGTTTATTTTTATTTTTAGGTTTTTAGGTTTTGGGGTTTAGAATTTTCGGTTTAAAATCTACGGTTTATTGTTTAATGTCTGGATTTTGGTATTTTGGTCTTGGGGTTTTGGGTTAATGGTTTCGGGTTAGGGTTAGGGTTAAAGTTAGGGTTAGGGTTTGGGTAAAGGTTAGAATTAGAATTTAGGTTTTTCTTAGGTTTTAGGGTTTTTGGTTTAGGATTTAAGATTTAAAATATATGGTTTAGTGTTTAATGTTTGGGTTTTCGTTTAGGGTTAGGATTGGAGTTAGGGTGTAGGTTTTTTTAGGTTTTATGGTTCAGGGCTTAGCTTTTAAAAGAGATATACTTAGTTTTTGTAGTAGTATGGGATGCTACCTTAGCATTGCACTAGTATACTTAGAGGTGGCTTTTGATGTAGTTCATTGAAGTAAGAAGGACAATGATTTAAGTATGAACTCTTATATGTGTTATGATGATTTAATATGCTTATGATATTCATGTTATGCTTATGCATTTATCTCTTATGATAATGTTTGTTATTGACTAACCATTTAAGATATTTTATGTTTGGTATGATAGTTTTCATACTTGGTACATATCATACTAACGCATATTTCCTACATGTTGTCCATGTAGGGTCTAGAGGATAGTGAGTTTCTTTCAAGATTAGAGTTTCCAAGGTTTGCAAGGAAAGAAGATTGGTGAGTCCTCATAGCATCCGAGGACATCACTACTACGGTTCCTTTTATATTCTTTCATGTTTAGACTTTTATGGGCTGTGTCCCAAGACTATTGTACTCATGATGTTATAGATGGTTTTTGAGACATATGTTAGACGTTTTATGAAATGACTTCCGCATTACGTTTTGAAAGAAAAGTTTCAAATTCTGCACTACTTTTCATATGTTATGCAATGAATAATGTTCAAGGTCTTGTACAAGACCTCCGAGAGGTCATGTACGCCATGTTGTGACCTAATAATGACCTAACATATAGGGTGTATATGCGGGTCATGACATGTTTCTTCTCTTAAAGTTTGAAATATGACTTTTAAAGGTTGCATACACCATCTTGTTTGGGTAAGGGATATGGATTCAGAAGACCCTATCTTTGAGTGAGTCCCCGTTGTTAATGAGTTCTTAAAAGTGTTTCCCGGTGATTTACCTAGTGTCCCTACCAAAACAGAAATAAACCTCAGTATTGACTTTCCCCCAGCTACGCAACGTATCACTATTCCTCCTTACGGTATGGATCCGGTAGAACATAAGGAAGTGAAAGAACAATTGAAGGATTTGTTGGCTAAGGGTTCCATCTGACCAAATATCTCTCCATGGGGTGCTCCAGTTTTGTTGGTCATAACAAGGATGGTTCACTTCGCATATGTATTGACTATCGACAATTAAATAAGGTCACCATTAAGAATAATTATTCTCTTTCAAGGACTTATGTTATGTTTTATCAACTACAAGGAGAAAGTTACTATTCTAAGATTGACCTTTGGTTGGATTATCACCAGTTGAGGGTTTAGGAAGGTGACATCTTAAAGACGGTGTTGCCTTCGATTTAGGGACACCTTCCTCACTATTTGTAGCGACTTTCTTGATTTTCATTCCTTTAGTCTTAAGATCCGGATAATCTCTGACTTTATGCCCATCTTTCCCACACCCAAAGTACCATCCGTGCAGACTAAGCACTTAACATACTGACTCCTTCCAAACTTGGGGCAAGTAGATTTGGAAGACCCACTACCCTCTCCTTGTCAACCTTAGAGGTGTTGGAAGAATCTTGGCTGGAATATTTGGGTTTAGTTCTAGGATTATATTGTCCCTCGGACTTAGCATGAAAATACTTATCACTTTATAACCTAGACCTCTTCTTCTCTCTAGCCCTCTCCTTCCTTAGCTTTGACTCTTCTATTTATTGAGCAAACACCATGAGTCGGGAGATATCCATATCATCAACAAGCATTACCATACGACATTCTTCTTCTACTAGTTTTGACACCCCCGTCAGGAACCTATTCATCAAGTCTCTAGGGTTTGGCACCAAGCTTGGAGCATAATTAGACAAAAGAGTGAACTTCAAATCATACTTCTTAACACTCAAATTCCTTTGATTGAGGTTTATGAACTCCTCCAACTTAGACTCCCTCAATTCCCTAGGAAAGAACCTATCAAGGAAATCCAACTTAAAAGTCTCCCACTCTATAGGACCCGCTCCTATTGGTCTACTATCTTACCACTGTTCATACCAAATTTGGGCAACATCCTTCAATTGCTAGGCATCCAATTCTGCCTTTTCAATGGAAGACACTCCCATGATTGCAAGCACCTTATACACTTCATCAATAAACCCATTCGGATCTTCCTCAACTTTAGAGCCATAGAACTTTGGTGGATTAATTAGAAAGAATTCCCTTACTCTGGTAGCACCCATTCCTCCTATAGGATTAGCCAGAGCCACCTCTCCTCTATTAGCTTGGACCATTAAGGCTTGAGCCAAAAAAGTCATAGAAGCCCTAAATTCCTCCAACGTTGTAACGACTTGCTTAGTCGTTTTGAGCAGCAGATTTTATTTATGGAAAAACTGTCTGAGACGACGTATCCCACGACGGACCGTCATGGGCACGATGGACCGTCGAGGGTGTCTCATTCCAAACACTTGGAATTCTTATATTTGAGTGCAGAAATCGACTCTCTGAACTCTGTGACGGACCTGCAGGACGGACCGTCACAGACACGACGGACCGTTGTGAGGTTCCGTTTCAAAACACTTCAACTCTTGAGAATTGGGTACTGGGAGCAATTCTCTGTCCGTCGTGACGGAAGTGCAGGACGGACCGTCGTAGGCACGACGGACCATCTCAGACTCATCAAGGAAATTGAGTCTCTGAAGGTTGTGACGAACCTGCAGGACGGACCGTCGCAGGCACGACGGGCCATCACAGGTTGCGTAATCCCAGTCTGGGTCGGATTTCTGGGTAAGTTTTAAAGGGGCGTTTTGGACTATTCCTGCTATAATTATGAATTTCGTGGGTTAATGTTAATAACTCAAATTCTTGGGGGTGTGAAGGAGATAACCTTGAGTTAATTAGTGGGTTAATTCCTCATCTTTTATACTTAATTATATGCTAATTAGGGAAAAGAGAGAGGGTTTTGAAGAAGAAAATAGAAAGAACAAGGAGAGAAAGGAACGATCGATAGAGAGAGACAAACGAAGAGGAAACAAAAAGCTTTGAGAGATTGCTTGCTTGATCAAGAATCCTTGGTGAAGGTAGGTTATGGTTTTTGATACTATTCGTAGTAAACTCTTAATAGCGAATGATATGTATTGGTAGTATTGTAAACCCTTCTATATGCTTAATTGTATGCTTGCATGAATGTGATTATGTGATTGGGATAAAATAAGCATAATGAAGCTATTGAATCCAAAATCTTGAAGAAACCCTAATTCACCTTGTTATTGATGATGCCTTGGTATAAAAGAAGGCTTGATGAACTAAAGTAATGAGATTGATGATGCCTTGGTATAAGAGAACGCTTGATGAATTGATAGAATGATGTTAGTGGATCGGAGTGTCACGTTCCGACACATAGTATTAAGGGATCGGGTGTCACGAACCGACACGTAGAAGTAGGGGATCGGAGTGTCACGTACCGACACATAGTGTTAGTGGATCGTCACGTTCCGACACATAGTATTAAGGGATCGGGTGTCACCGACACCGGGTGACACGTAGAAGTAGGGGATCGAAGTGTCACGTACCGACACATAGTATTAGGGGATCGGGTGTCACGAACCGACACGTAGAATTAGGGGATCGGAGTGTCACGTACCGACACATAGTATTAGGGGATGGGTGGATCGGGTGTCACAAACCGACACGTAGAATTAGGGATCGGAGTGTCACGTACCGACACATAGTAGTAGGGGATCGGAGTGTCACGTACCGACACAAGAGGAAGAAAGATAAGGAATCTTGAGAGATGTTAATATACTCAATGTAATGAACCTAATTCCCAAATGAGTGTGGTATTGAGGCTTGAGTCCTCATGGATGAACTTGGTAGTACTTATTGATGATTATAGTACTTGTTGCTACATGTTGAGTATTGTAGTTGATTTATGATATGAACTGATATATACTGTTTTCTATTTTGAGTTGGCCGATGATACCTACTCAGTACTTGTGTTTTGTACTGACCCCCTACTTGTTGTTTCTTTCTTTGTTATTTGGGGAATGCAGCAAACGTACCGTCGTCTTCAACTCAACAGCAATTCTAGCCAGTCTTCACTACACCGGATTTCAGGGTGAGCTAATGCTTCTAGCTTGGACTGGATCTTCTCTTCAAGTCTTGATGCCTTGAACTTCCGGCATGGACTAGCCTTTTATTTATTTTAGCTTCTTAGATACTTTTAGATTAGTAACTTGAGGATAGATGTTCTTGTGATGATGACTTCCAGATTTTGGGAATAATGAGTTATAAATTTTAGAAGTTATTTAATTGATTTCGTTAATGAGTTTTAAGTCTTCCGCTTTGTGTTTTTGTTCAATATGATGGGGTCTTAGATTGGTTGGTTCGCTCACATAGTAGGATAAGTGTGGGTGCCACTCGCGGTTCGATTTTGGGTCGTGACAAACTTGGTATCAGAGCATTAGGTTCGTTGGTCTCATCACACAAGAACGAGTCTAGTAGAGTCTTAAAGAACGGTAGGGGGACGCCTTTACTTTTCTTTGAGAGGCTATAAGACTTTAGGAAAATTCCACTCTTTCTTTCTTTCTTTCGTGCTATTACTTGGATTCAATTGGTATCTAGGTGATACAAATTGGTATCTGACCATCTTCACTCTATTCACAGAGGGGTAGAACTGAGCACGACGATGCACCACACCCAAACACCGGAACACAAGAACAAGGAACGTCTGAGCCAGCCACTGGGGCTGTAGCTCGGAGAGGAACAGTGGCGAGAGGCCGTGGAAGAGGTCGTGGGAGGACGTCCTCTAGAGGAAGAGGACAAGCACCTAGCCCACTTGGTACTAGGGCGATGACTCCTCCACCGACGGAGGAAATGGTAAGAGAGGGTGAGGAAGGGGAGAATGAACAAGCACAGAATGAGGAATTGCCACCCCAACCTACCCCAAAGATGATCAATCAGGTTCTTGCTTATCTTAGCGGGTTATCTGATCAGGGTCAGACACCTCCAGTGTTTTCTGCACCAGCACCTCAGGTTTCGGAGGTACAACATGCGGCCACTATGGCTCCTCGCATGGATACCTCAGTGGAAATAGGCACGTTTCCTCGTCTGACTATAGGGCCTATAATGACAAATGATCAGCATGAACTTTTCAGTAAGTTCTTGAAATTGAAACCTCCAGTCTTCAAGGGTGCTGAATCTGAGGATGCTTTACGATTTCTGGATTGGACTGTTTCATGAGCTACCTACACAGGATGGGTTTTATAGATAGAAATGGTTTGGTTTGAGTTGTGAGTTATCATTTCAAGGGAACGCCCAAAAATATTGTGCCAGTCACAGTTGAGTGTCAAACCATACAGAGGCACCACCTCATGACTTGGCATCATTCTCTAGTTTGTTTATGGAGAAGTATATTCCCCGGACTTTGAGGGATAGGAAAAAGGATGAGTTCTTGAGCCTAGAGCAAGGTAGGATGTCGGTTACTGCATATGAGGCTAAGTTTCGTGCATTATCCAGGTATGCCACCCAACTTTGTTTAGTCCACAAGAACGGATTCGCCGTTTTGTGAAGGGGTTGAGGTCAGAGTTGCGGGTTTTAGCCTACAGGTAGCGGCTACGGCAAAATCCTTTCAAGAAGTGGTAGACTTCGTGATAGAGGTGGAAGGAGTGAAGCCAGATGACTTCACCATGGCATTGACATCAAAAAGGTTTCGAAAGGGAGGTGAGTTTAATGGTTCTTACTCTAGAGGACAGGGTTCAGGAGGCTACTCAGTCCGACCAATTCAGTCTTCACTACAGACTGTAGTTGGGGTTCCACCTCAGACCGGTCAACACTTCTCGGAGAGACCTATGCTTGAATCCAGAGAGTGTTATGGATGTGGGGAGACTGGACATATTAGGAGGAATTGTCCAAAACAGAGTTATAGAACCCCAATAGCTAGAGGTAGAGGTGGTCATGGTAGAGGCCGTTATTCTGGAGGACGTGGTGGCCGAGGTAATGGTGGTCACCAAAATGGCCGAGGTGATGGAAAAACTGGAGCTACTACAATGCCACATGGTAGGGGCAACGGGCAGACTGGAGATAGGGCCCATTGTTACGCTTTCCCTAGGAGGTCTGAGGCAGAGGCATCTGAGGCTGTTATCACAGGTAATCTTTTGGTTTGTGATTACATGGCTTCTGTATTATTTGATCCTGGCTCCACGTTTTCATATGTATCTTCCTCATTTGCTACTGGTCTAAATTTACATTGTGAATCGCTTGACATGCCTATTCGTGTTTCTACTCCGGTGGGTGAGTCTGTGATAGTGTGAAAAGGTATATAGGTCATGCTTGGTGACCTTTTGTGGGGAGCAAGTACTTTAGGTAGACGTTGGTCTCTTAGAATGGTGATTTTGATTTAATTCCTTGGTATGACTTGGCTTTCTCCGAAGTTTTGC
>JABWTJ010000236.1:984939-1006325 GCA_016801875.1 Solanum sitiens | reverse complement strand
TTTTATGCCATGGATAGCATAAACATCCAAAATATCATAGGAAGTTATAATCATGTGATTTTTTAGTACTCTTCGGTATGGGGATTGATTATCTAGGTGAGAGGTTCGAAGATTTATGAGGTAGACAATGTGATGACATGCAAAAGATTTGAATTGGGGTGGGAGGGACGCCTCATGTAAGAGTGTTTTTGCAGTTTTAATAATATAACGATGTTGTCGTTCTGCAAGTGCAATTCGTTGTGGTGTATAAGGTGGGGTAGAGAAGTGTTGAATGTCGTTAAGTGAAATATAGGAGTCAAGACTTTTATACTCAACTCCGCCATCAGTATACAAAGATAAATGTTTGGTGTCAAATGATTTTTCCATCATGGGTGAATTTTTTGAAAGATCTCTTTAACTTCACTTTTCTTTGTTAGTGTGTAGAGACAAGTAAACTTCGTTTGTTGATCAACAAAAATACAATGATACAACTTTTTGTCAAGAGATAAGACTGGTGATGACCCCGATAAATCACTAAAAATAATTTGAAGTTTTTTAGAGCTACACAGTGATAATCGGACAAAAGGATGTCGATGAGCTTAATTAGATAACCAAGAATTACAATGAAAGTTTTTGTCTCGCTCATGAAACGATAGCGTGAATTTATTTAAAATAAACCTAAGAACTCTAAAGTGAGGTCCAAGACATTGGTTCCAAGTAGTGAGAGGATTGGCCGTGGATATAATGTGAGCTTGGCGATGAGAGACGGGCCACTCAAACAGTCAATTGTTTGTTCGACCGTTCACCAGTTGCTTCCGCGATTTCAGATCTTTCACAACAAAGTTTAAAGGAAAAAGTTCAATAGACTTAAGATTGTCTTGACAGAATTTTAATATAGAGATAAGCTTGTGTTTGATGGAAGGGGCACACAGAGTGTGGGTTAGATTAAAAACATAATGTGATTCATTTAATTTAGTAGAACCAGTATGAGAGATGGCAATTTTGTTACCATCACCCAAGGAAACATCCTCATTACTGCGGTATGGCCGTAGGTTGGGCGGCTTTGTTTTAATGTATGGTGGCTCCTGAGTCAATTATCCAGGTGTTCGTATGCACCTTAAACCCAGCGACATAGTTGGATTTTCCTTCAAAGTTATTATGCGACTTAGAGCGGCAAACATTGGCGGTGTGGAAAATTCTGTTACATAGTTGACATCGAGTAACACCATTCGTGTTGGAATTGGACCGCCATTGTGGAGGACTGCTTGGACGCGAATTTTGGCTCCATTGTTGAGAGTGTTTGTTTTTTCTATGAATTTTGCAATTATTGGAGTTGCATTTGGTGGGATTAGAAACTACAAAAGTGATGGCACTAGGTAGTTTCTTAGCATCCTCATTGCGAAGGAAGAGTTTAAAGTCGAGTAGCTTTTCAAACAGTTCCTCATAGGAGATAGTCGTATCGCTTGCACGAATGGAAGCAGAGATATCACGAAATTCAAGACTTAGACCACTGAGTATTTTGATGATGAGTTCAAGATTGGAAACAGGAGCACCATCAGTGGCTAACTCATACTACAAGGACTGAATAGTGTGAATATACTCAGTAATGGAGCGAGATTCCGTAGTGACGGGAAAACTGAAAACTCGAGTTTGAGAATTGTTTGCATAACTGATATGCAAAGCATTCCAAGTTGATTTAGCCGAGTCAGCAGCAACAATAGAGGGAATATCGGGTTAGACAGAAGCCATGAAGGCATTCTAGATTAGTTGGTCTTGACAGAACCATGTTAAGAAGGCGGGATTAGGAGATGTATTCGTGTCGAGGGTAATCATACGACTGCGGACTAAGTGGTTCCATCGATATGGCTAAAGAGGTTATATCCATAAATAAGCATGGAAAATTGGGATTTCCAGGTGGCAAAGTTGTGACGAACGCTTAGTTTAATGTGTAGTTGGGATGTCGTGTTATAAGCATTGACAACTCTGGTACAGTTTCCATTATTGTTACCATTGTGATTGGTCATTGTTACTGATCTGCGTGAGGAGGAGACAAATTAATTGATCGTAATCATTAGAGCATGAAGAGCCCTGATACCATATAAAGATTGAATGTGTGCTAAAAAGAGTATCTTTATCTATGGCGGCAGCAAGGTATTAAATAGAGGTAATGGGAAGATAATAAGACTCCTAAACAAACTGAACTAATGTAATCTAATAATAAATAACTATTGATCTAGTTATGCAATCCTAACACGACTAAACTACTAATCTTAATACGATAAAGTACAGACGATGTATAAACGCCAGATGCTCTAATATGCACCGTATAAAGACCACTAGTGGCAGGAATAATTAAAACCTTCCTATTAAAGGTGACTCCTTTAAAGGAGGTGAACCACCTTTTCAGAACTGCAAGGAATCTTTACCATCTTTATTGTATGCTAATTGACCTTCATTGATTAAGCAAAAAAACGTTAATGGTTTAGTAGGCTTGAGTGGGCTCTTCCACCTAATAGACTAGTTTTTAGGGTTGGTTTATCTTATTTAGGCTATTATAATAAGTATTAGGGTAGGGTTGATTAACACTTGAGGCTGCAACTTGAAGTAATATCTTGATAGAGTGTCAAGAGTAGTGGCTTAGTTGACAAAGGATGGGTGCTAGTTAGGACCAATCGATAAGTGTGGTGGCCTAGATACAAAAGAAGTGTTTGTTGAGAATTATTAGTCACAATTGGTTTCTCACAACTTGATTATTATTATTATTGCTAAGTAAAGATTGGTTTTGGTCTTATAACTCTTTACACTCAAATGACGACCTCTATTTATAGAATGCACCTCTTACCTATTTATAGGACTGCACTTTCTTGACTGATTTAAGACTTTACACTCTAGAACTCTCACTTGAGAGTTCTTTGTTCGTTTCTCTACAAGTCTTTAATATACTAGATTCTTTTTTGAAATATCTTAGATAATAATTAAGTTGGTGATGACTTTAGAACACACGCCCTCAACACCAACTTAATTTAATCTTTGCGTCCAATTTTAAGGGATCATCAAGACTTTGCAATCATCTTATATCCAAGTTCTTTTTGATCCTCTTTCTCCTTTGAACTTCTCCACTTACTATACTCTGAATCTTTTTCAAAGGTAGTATTCGCCTTGGTCTGGACCACATCTACAAATATTGCATCTATATAATACCATATTCTTGTTTTGCAACCATAAACATTTCTTCCCTATCTTCTTATCTAGCTAAAAACTCTATATGACAGGTCAAATCACAGAGAAAAAACATTATGATTCAAAAACAAACCAAAAGGACTGAAAAAGCCATTAGACTACTCTTGCTGTCTACTTCGGATCACAATTGCACTCACTTGACCTGACAAGCTACCTCAAAGTCGGTCTGGATCCAAAAAACCTAACAACCCTTATGAATTTAACATGCCATTCATTGGCATGTTCTTCTCAGGTTGGGTTGGGTCGGTCAGGGGCACACCCTACCCACTAGCCACAACTTCAATTATACCACCTTTACCAACTACACAATCATATACATTGGACACTTTTTCATTGACATTAAGTCGAATATTATTGTATTCAAGAAAATAACACATTCACAACTAAAAAAAAACTTAGAAAGATCTGACCCACATTTGATCATCACTGGATAAGATTGTGGTCATTCTGATATCTATTGGATGGAGTTAGAATTTTCACTAAGAGTACTCAAAATATAAAGAAAGTAAACATACAAAATTCCAAGGAAATTTGAAACGTAATATATAATAGATACATAATTTCTTTTACCTATCTACACAATGTAATTGTCAAGCAATAAAGTATAAATTGACTCCATTCGGATAAACGTGGCATAATTGAGTGATAAGAGTGTTTGAGCTAGTGAAGTTGTGGTCTCATCATTAAATCATATTATATAAAAAAAAACAATCTTCTCATGAAAAACAACACAAACACAAAAAGGAGGGGGGGAAATGAAGAAATCATACCAATTTGCCTCTATCAAGAAGAATCAGAGTGTTAGAGAGATTGAAGAAAAGATTTTTATTGGAAGGACAAAACATTAGAGAGCCTGATCTAGAAAAAATTTTGCCTTAATATCTCCCAGACGACGTCAGATTCTGCTGCACACACGAGTGCTTGTAAGATAACTGAAGACCTAGATACATCTTTCAGTGATGTTAATTAGAGAATTTCTTTATGCAACCACCAAGAGTGTCTTAGAAACATTCATATCTGCAGCAGAATTCGACATCGTTTGGAAGACATTATTTTTGACATCTGATTATCAACAAATTGTTTCTAGATCAGGCTCTCTAATAGTTTTTCCTTTCAAGAAACAACTTTTCTTCAACCTCTATAACTCTCCGATTTTTTTTGTAGAGGCAAATTTGTATGATTTCTTCATTTCCCCGCTTCTTTTTTTGTTTGTCTCACTTTTCATGATATGTTTGTTATTTGTTTTATTAAAATATGATTTGATGGTAACAGCACAACTTCAGGAGCTCGAACACTGTGTCACCCATGATTAAGCGACTTTTATCCAAGGGTTGTCAATTTATACCTTAGTGTTGGAAAACTACATTATGTAGATAGGTAAAAGAAATTATGTATATATATATACTATGTTTCAAATTTTCTTGGATCTTTTTCGTGTGTTTAGTTGCTTTAAATTTTGAATTTTCTTAGTGAAAATCCTAAATCCTTCCAACAGATATCAGAAGGACCACAATATTATTCAGATGACTGAATGATCAAATGTGTGTCTGATATTTGGAAAGTTTTTTTTTTGTGAATGTGTTATTTTCATGAATAGAAGAATAATCGACTTAATGGCAACAAAAAAGGGTCCCACTTTTATGCTTGTGTAGTGGGTAAAGGTGGTATAGTGGAAGTCGTGTCTAGTGGGTACTGCCCATGACCAAACCAACCCGACCTAAAAAGAACAGGCCAATGAATTGCATGTTCCATTCATAAAGGTAGTTAGGTGGTCTGGATCTAGGCCGACTTTTAGGTATCTAGTCCTCTCAAGTGAGCGCGGTTGGTCCGTTGTGATCCCAATCAGACACAGGAAGAGTGGTGTAGTGCCATTTTCATCCCCTTTATTATAAAAAAAATCCTAATGTTTGGTGTCTATGATTTTGATATGTCAAATAGTGTTTTCACTGGATAAAAAGACAGGGGATACATGTTTTATGATCGCAGCATGACAACTTATTATTATATGGGGTGGTACATGTCTCGTCCGGACTCCATGTTTTATATTTTTGTGGCTCATTTCCATGTACTATAAATTTTAAAGAAAACACTTTATTAAATATAACTACCGAGGCGGTGAATGTTTTTTGTAGATCCTCTGAAGTGGCTAAAATTAATTTATTCTGTTAGCTTGATATCCTAGAAAAAATTGAAACTTGAATATTGTTGAAAAAAATTTATAATCTAGTTTTCAAATTAGTAGATGGATTTTATGTCCTTACACATATTAAGGGACGAGCTAAAGTTGTCCATTTTTTAGGTTTAGGGTTTAGGGTTTAGGGTTTAGGGGTTTAGGGTTTAGGGTTTAGGGCTACCCTTGAAAAGAGGGGATGGATAGATGAAAGAAAAAAGGGAAACATTTTCAATGATATAGGAGAAGAAAGAAATGTTGAAACGCGATTGATGGAGATTAGGCAATGCAGTTGAAAACATGGAAAGCAGTTTAAAACACGATCTCATTGTTCAAGGATTTAACATTCGTCTAGAACAAAGAAGAGAAGGATTCTCCTCTTACTATGCCTATTGTATTGGTCACATTAGAATTGACTCAAATAATACTTATCTATAGACTTTCTCGAAGTATATACTGAGAGCGAATAGGAATTGGTTTGATACTGCGTAGTTGATAAGTAAGAAATAGTTTTTTATAGATGTGTTATCAAATATTCCAAAGATTTGTTGGATGAACAACCATATTTGTACCAACTCCTACTGCCATTGTAATTGTTCTGTATAATACCATAAATTTATTTATCTTGTCAAATTTTTTAAATCACATGCATATGTTTTTGGAACATCATATCTAGAGGTTTTTTTTTTGCGGTAGAATCACTCGGTATGGGGTCAGCTAAGTGTTGCATACTCTTACTTAAAACGTGAGTATCTCTTGGACTTCTCAATTTATATGTCCCTACGGGTAAGAAAAAGTTAAATGTTCATTATGAAAACTACAGCATTTGGTAAGCCGCAAGCTATGATATCAGAAGACACTGAAGATGCCCAAACAACTAGCATTGAGAAAGAAGACTCTAATAGTGAACCGTATTCCATCACCTCAGGTAACTACCTATCCAGGAAGTGTTATTGATCAACTAGTAATGCTAATCCTTCATTTTAAAAAGATATGTTACTTTTACGATACTTGCAAGAATTGAAAGCTCAGAGTGTTACTTGCAATAAATAGGAACTTCATAAGGGAGTAAGTGGAGCTTTCAGGCCAGGTGTTTTGGCAGATAGTAACTGGTGCTAGAAAATGTTGAAGTTTGCTTTTTAGTTACTGCAGTAGTATTTAGCAAAATAAGTTAAATAGTTTAAGATGAATTTGAATTTTGAATTTTAGTTAGGTTGTTTGAATTGTTGAGATATTTTAGGTTGTTTTCAATTTCAAATTATACAGTTTATATTTTTATATTGGCTATTTAAAGCCCTCAATGCTTAATAAAATTGTTGAAAGCTATTTCAATCCATTGAGAGACTTTTTGATTTTTTTGTGCTGCCCCATTTTTAAAAAATATCAACAGTGGTATCAAGAGCTTCATTGATCTTAAGGGATCTGTAAAATCTTCAAAAAACCTACCATATATTTTTAACCCTTAAGGGTTACCTTTTTTAACCCATCAGGGCTACCCATTTTAACCCATCAAGGGTATCTTTTTAACTCGTACTTTGTTCACCACACAGACTTTTCTAAATAATATTTTAACCAAAATAATGGCAAGAAACAGTTTCTCTATGAATGCCCCAAAAAATTTCACTGGTGAAAACTATCAGATTTGGTCAGTGAAATTGAAATCATATCTTGAAGCCTATGATCTCTGGGAAGTTTAAATAGAATACATACCCATACAACCTCTCCCTGCAAATTCTACCCATTCTCAAATTAAATCACATTCGGGTGAAAAAACCAGAAAAAATCAAAGCCAAAACTGTAATCCAAAATTCAGTTGCGGAATCGATTTTTTCGAAAATCATTGCTTGGGAGATGGCAAAAGAATCTTGGGAAAATTAAAGAAAAAATAGCAAGGAAGTGACCAAGTTAGGCAAATGTAAATTTTGAATTTAAAAAGAGATTTTGAATCTCTTAGGATGCAAGAGGATGAAATTATTGTTAAGTATTCTGACAAGATTTCTTTTACTGTTAATAAAATCAGGTTGCTTGGTGAGGATTTCAAAGATGACAGAATAGTAGAAAAAATTTCCAGAGAGATTCGAATAAAAAATTTCATCTCTGGAAGTCTAAAGATCTCTCTACTATAACTGTTAAAGAAATAATAAGTGTTCATCAAGCACAAGAACAGAGAAGAGCCTTCGGGTAAAATAAAGATAATATTATTGAGGGTGCCTTTTGTGCATAAAACAGAAAATAAAAAGGTGATTAGACCTTTTGCAAATACTACAAAAGAAAAACACACTTGAAAATTTTTTGTTGGTGGAGACCTAATGCAATATGTGGAAATTGCAAACAAGCCAATCATGTTACAAAAGTATGCAATCTGAAGAACAGTCTTCAAGCACAAGTTGTAGAGGCAGAAACCGAGGAGGAGTAACTTTTTTAATTAATTTAAGATGAATTTGAATTTTGAAATTTAGTTAGGTTGTTTGAATTGTTGAGATTGTCAGGACCCGCAAGTACACCTTAGAATATAGGGCTTCCTTTGAGTCATGGCACGGCGTACACCACCTCTCGGAGGTCTTGTACAAGCCCTTCGACATCATTCATTCCATATATACATGTACGAAAAGTAGTGCGAAATTAAAACTTTTCACCCAATTGAATAGTACTTAATATATCATTCATAGAAAATCATAAGGAAAGACTAAGTCTCAAAGTCGCCATCTTAGACATACGAATATATTGGGACACGGCCATACAATACAATATAGAGATATCTAGGTCTATTACAATGCCTTTAACAAAGAAATCTAAACATAGTTATGTCCTCGAATCAATTGAGGACATACCCCATCTTTGCTTGAGTGGATACTAATGTCCAAGCTTCACTTCAAGAACTCCTCTCAATTGCCACCTACACCTTTAGAGATAGACAAAATATATGGAATTAGTACATTATAATGCACTAAGTATGGTGTACTGCATAAAATAATGATAAAAGGACATTTGTATAAAACATGCTTATTTTAGAGAAAACCTTCAGAACACAAGTATAAGATCCATATTTAACACAAACTTTACATATAAGTCACACTCCACAATATAGTATTAAGATCACTTCAAAAACACATAACATGAGACCCTCATACCAAAGATTATTCTAAGACTCACTTGAGTGAGTTATAAAGCGACCGCCTATACAACCCCTTCACACACTTGATCCTTTAGAATACCTAAGATAAGATTATTCACATTTCAATAATTAGACTCCCTACATGGAATTACTCTAAGATTCACCTAAGTAAGATATGAAGAGACCGCTCATACACCCTCTCCAAGCCTACCTAAGCAATCCTTAAAGCTACTCTAGATAAGTACCTTTTCATTAACATGAATTTCACTGAAGTCACTATGTTCATTAATCCATTTAAGAGACATTCAATAATTAAGGAATTTCACATAATGGTCTTGGAGAAGACCTAGGGAACCTACATACTAACAGCTTTAAAGCTTACTCGTGCAATGTCTTGATAGCGTCCCATTCCACTACCTAAACTTCATAGTACTTCTTCAACACTAGCATGTATCCCACATGATGAGAATAGGCAATAACCGACATAGATCATACTAGATAGGCATGGAATTCGGAGTCTACCCTACTCCGGTGGAGGGTGTTCTACTTGCCAATGGTAGAACTAGGGCACATCCCATGTAGGCACATGGTTAAGGAATATCAAGGGTTTCTTGTACTCTAGTCTCATCTTAAGTAGAGTCACTCCCCAATCCTACTCACTTGGTGCTAGCCTTTGTTCTCTTATAGTAATTCAATCAAGTGGAATATGAAAAGGTACCATATAGTAGTCATAACCAAATCATAATACACCTTACCAAAGATGGTCCACTAGGGCTGCCTTACAATGGTTACTAAAATAGCTCAATGACTTTCCTAACGATGATTTCATGCCATTCTAGCCAACCAACCCTAAGTCCATCATTTACACAAGAAGGATACCATTACGGCTTTCAACTTCAAGGATATCATAACCTTGCATCTAGGTTATAGGTTCCACATAGATGACCCTCTTCACTATGTTTAAGGTCATACTTCAATCACACATATACATAAATGACAAAGGTGCTTTAGCCTACTAAGTCAAGAGTCATATCAATATTCTTCATGTATCAAGTAAGGGACATTGGTTTACCAAAGCAAGACACACCCATACTTTACATTATCACATATAGCATAACATTCAAGGTGCACATAGGAACAAAAATGTCAACTATAAGTCACCCTATTCACTCCTATATAAACTTTCACATAATCCAGCACAAGACTCATATAGCCAATTAGGAAGCATCATACTTCAACATCAAGTATACACACCTAAGACACAACTATAGTCTGATCTATCATGATCACTTATAACCAAATAAGAGAACACATACTTTCACTTTATACATATACATGATAAAAGTCATACTTCACTTGATCAACATCACAAGTCACAACATGATAACATCATAATTCATGAAAGTAATGCCGAAAAGGCCACATTCTTCACAAATATATCACATAAGTACCGCCACCATAAGTGTACCATACCAAATATCACAATTCAAGACCTATACTACACAATATAGAAGAGGTTAGGTAAACATACTACCATTCCAGTATCAACATCTCCAATCAATATCCAATTCAACCATAATCTTGCCAAAATAAGGATTTCATGATTTTCATGGGTTTATAGAGTTTTTAACTTGGAATCATCAACATAACATTAATTCAATAATAAATCATTGATTCAAAATGTTTTAAGCAAGAACCCATTGTTAGATATCAAAATAGAAGAATTCATGTTTTTTATCATCTTTGAAAATCATTCGAATTTACTCCATGAAGAGAGAGAGTTCAAGGATGAAACACCATACCTTAATTGATGAAAAACCCGGTAAATCTGGAAAAGAAACCTCTTGAGAATTCACTTTCTAGCATGAGCTTGAGTTTTCCCTCCAATGGAGGTTTGAGAGAATTTGGAAGAGAAGAGGGTTTTGGATTCTTGATTTCTTTTTGCCTTATGGGGTTTTGACTTGGGAAAGGGGTTAAATATGACTTAAAACCCGATTAACAAAACTCCCAAAGTACATAAAATACCACCACATCAATTAGACCTTTTTTAGACAAGTCAAACTTAACTTAAATTTTTGGAACTATCGTCGGGAAACAAGTCTGCGACGCGGAGCTTCTCCCGCAAGATTTTTGAAAATGAATTTCGAAACAGCGGAGTCCGCGACATAGCCCACGACGCGGGCCAAAATTGGCCCATTGCTGAACCAAGTACGCGACGAGGACTGGTTCCCTCCATGTGTAAATGTTGCTTCCTTGGGCAGCTTGCTAGTCCAAGGTTTGAGTCCTCCTCAAGGACCCCTAAGGTGGTCTTTCGGGAATCGTGCCCCAACATTTCCAACCAAAATATACTCGTATACATGTTATGAACCTCTTGAATCAATTTCAACGAAAATGAATGCATAAAACATGCCAAGACACACTAATACTCACAAGCATGTTTCAAGGCTAAACTTTCGAACTTCTTGGACGTTCTTGTACGTTTCACTTCCAAACTCTTCAAAACTTTAAAAACTGAATCTAAACACTATTATTATTCATTTTAATACCTTATCAACTCATGACACACATGTTAGTCTCTAGTTTCACTTAATTCGTTTTAGAGGTGTTACATTCTTCCCCACTTGAACAACATTCGTCATCGAATGACACTTGATACTGTTTAAGCACTTTCAAGAAATAATAAACTCAAGTATAGCAGAACATTACCATACCACACAATACACAATACAAATATATATGAGAAACATCAATTTCACAACACTAAGAGACTCAAAAAACAACAAGCAAGTAGGAACTATCCCTACAACTCATCATGCAATAAAGCTGACATTCTTCATTTCATATAGGAGGAAATCCTTCTCCACACATTATCATGCTCATATACATGAAATTTATGCACATTATAACCATTTTTCATGAAAGAACAATGTAGTCAAAATTTCAAATTCTTTATAGTAAATTGCTAAACCTTACGGTGAAACATGCTCAAATATTTAATAATGCAACTCTTAAGTAATTTATGATGAAAGCATGACAATATGAGAGACAAAACCATATAAACTCATTTTAAAACATAATTATAACTTTATGAAATGCATAATGAAAGGAGATCAATGAAATTCATTTCTAACAAGACTCCTAAATAAAAATGCAACATGCAACATGCTACCATGACATTCTAACTCTCAAGCTTGAATAGAATAGAAGAGAAGAGACAAAAAATCACAACTCCACTACTCACCATACTCCCCAACTTATAAGGAACCCATCACAACACAAGAGAGAAAACTATAACTTACCGGCATCATCACCCGAATTTTCTCCTTTAGCTTGCAGAACATAGAAGTGATTCCTCTTTGGAGCACAACATTCCAGAGCACTAGGAGGGTCTTACTTGGCCTCTCTTACTCTAGCCGCGATAGTAGGAGAATATCTCACCTTATGACCATCCTTACCACAACCATAGCAACCACCGGTACTGGCTAGATATTTCCCGTAGTGCTTCTTCCCACAAGTAACACAAGTAGGCTTACCACCTTGAGAACCACTACTAACCTTACTCTTGGCCTCAGGAGCACTATGTCCATCTTGGTTTGGAGCCCTCTTCTTAAACCTAGGGTGGTTTTGCTCATTGGATCTACGCCTCTTCAAATTCCTTGAGATCCTACTAAGTTTGAATCTTCAATGGATTGAGCATACACCATAAGCCTAGACAAGTTCATGTCATTATGGAGCATGGTCGTACGACACTCTTCTTTCAGAAGGTCGGCAACACCGGTCACAAACCTACTCATCTAATCCCTAGGGTTAGACACCAATGATGGATCATACCAAGACAACATGATAAACTTCAAAGAATACTTTTCAACACTCATGTTCCCTTGCTTAAGGTTAATGAACTCTTCAACCTTCACCTCCCTCTTCTCACGGGGAACGTACTTTCCTAAGAAGACCTCCTTAAACTCTTCCCACTATATAGGACCCGACTCAAATGGCCTATTATCTTTCCATTGAGTGTACCATACTTGAGCAACCTCCCTCAATTGGTATGAAACAAACTCCGTCTTCTCCCTAGAAGTCACGCCATGGAACTCAACACCTTATACACACCATCAAAAAACTCTTGGGGATCCTCTCCCACTTTAGATCCAAGAAAAATAGGAGGATTCATCCTCACAAAGTCTCTCAACCTAGAGGTCATGGTACTTTCCAAAGCATTCATCCTAGGTTCAATGTATCTAGTCACATTAGTTGTCATAGCTCAGGCTAGGGTAAGGAGAGCCTCTCTAATCTCCCTATTAGTAATTTCTGGGGGAACCACCAGAACCTCATTCCCTTGAACCTCAATAAGAACTTCATCACCTTGGAGAACTTGTTCAACTTGCTCAACTTGGGGACTCCCTCATTCACTCTCTCCTCGTCAACTCTTCTAGTGTCCATCCTTCTAGTAGTCATCTCCTATAATTACAAGAAAAAGCCTTAAGAAGGACACTCATAACTTTTAACTCGACGGCACGATACAAGAGTGATCAAGAAAGTGAAACTCTATTATCTGATAGTCTCTCACTCATAGATGTGTCACAACTCACACCGATGAACAAAACTTTACTATACATGGCTTTAATGAGACTTTGGATTACTAAGACTACTTAATAACCTTATGTTCTTATACCAAGCTTGTCACGACCCGCAAGTACACCCTAGAAGATAGGACATCCTTTGAGTCATGGCACGGCGTACTCGACCTCTCGGAGGTCTTGTACAAGCCCTTTGACATCATTCATTGCATATATGTATGAAAAGTAGTGAAGAATTAAAACTTTTCACACAATCGAATAGTACATCAAAATATCTTTCATAGAAAATCATAAGGAAAGAATAAGTCTCAAAGTCCCCAACTTAGACATACGAATATCTTGGGACACGGCCCATAAAACAAATATAGAGATATCTAGGTCTATTACAATGTCTTTAACAAAGAAATCTAAACATAGTTATGTCCTCGAATCGATTGAGGACATACCCCAAATTTTCTTCAATGGATACTAATGTCCAAGCTTCACTTCAAGAACTCCTCTTAATTTCCACCTACACCTTTAGAAATAGACAAATTATATGGAATTAGTATATTAGAATGCACTAAGTATGGTGTAATGCATAAAATCATGATAAAAGGACATTTGTATAAAACATGCTCTTTTTAGAGAAATCCTTCATAACAAAAGTATAAGAACAATATTTAACAATAACTTCACATATAAGTCACACTCCACAATATAGTATGAAGATCAGTTCAAAAACACCTAACATGTGACCCTCCTACCAAAGGTTATTCTAAGGCTCACTTGAGTGAGTTATGAAGTGACCGCCTATACAACCCCTTCACACACACCAAAGTGATCCTATAGACTAGCTAAGATAAGATTATTCTCATTTCATCAATTAGACTCCCTACCTAGAATTACTCTAAGACTCAACTAAGTTAGACATGAAGAGACCGCTCATACACCCTCTCCAAGCCTACCTAAGCAATCCTTAAAGCTACCCTAGATAAGTACCTTTTCATTAAAATGCATTTCACTCAAGTCACTATGTTAATTAAACCATTTAAGAGATATTCAACAATTAAGGACTTCCACATAATGGTCTTGGAGAAGACCTAGGGAACATACATACTAACATCTTTAAAGCCTACTCGTGCAATGTCTAGATAGCGTCTCATTCCACTACCTAAACTTCATAGTACTTCTCCAACACTAGCATGTATACCACATGATGAGAATATGGAATAACCGACATAGACCAGACTAGCTAGGCATGGAATCCAGAGTCTACCCTACTCCGATAGAGGGTGTTCTAATTGACAATGGCAGAACTAGGACACATCCCATGTAGGCACATCGTTAAGGAATATAAAGGGTTTCTTTGTACTCTAGTTTCATCTTAAGTAGAGTCACCCCCCAAGCATACTCACTCGGTGCTAGACTTTGTTTTCATAGAGTAATTCAATCAATGGGCATATGAAAAGGTACCATATAGTAGTAAGAACCAAATCATAATACATCTTACCAAAGAGGGTCCACTAGGGTTGCCTTACAATGGTCAATGACTTTCCTAAGGATGATTTCATGGCGTTCTAGCCATCCAACCCCCAAGACCATCATTCACACAAGAAGGATACCATTACGACTTTCAACTTCAAGGATATCATAACCTTCCATCTAGGTTGAAGGTTCCACATAAACGACCCTCTTAACTATGTTAAAGGTCATATTTTAATCACACATATACATTAGCCTACTAAGTCAAGAGTCATATCCATATTCTTCATGTATCACAGTAAGGGACATAGGTCTACCAAAGCAAGACACATACATACTTTACATTATCACATATAGCATAACATTCAAGGAGCACATATGAACAACCAAGTGAACTATATGTCACGACCCAAAATCGAGTCGCGAGTGGCACCCACACTTATCCTACTATGTGAGCGAACCAACCAATCTAAAACCCCAACATATTGAACAAAATACAAAGCGGAAGACTTAAAACTCATTAACGAAAACAATTAAATAACTTCTAAAATTTATAACCCATTATCCCCAAAATCTGGAAGTCATCATCACAAGAACATCTATCCTCAAGTTACTAATCTAAAAGTATCTAAGAAGCTAAAATAAATAAAAGGCTAGTCCATGCCGGAAGTTCAAGGCATCAAGACATTGAAGAGAAGATCCAGTCCAAGCTAGAAGCATTAGCTCACCCTGAAATCCGGTGTAGTGAAGACTGGCTAGAATTGCTGTTGAGTTGAAGACGACGGTACGTTTGCTGCATTCCCCAAATAACAAAGAAAGAAACAACAAGTAGGGGGTCAGTACAAAATACAAGTACTGAGTAGGTATCATCGGCCAACTCAAAATAGAAAACAGTATATATCAGTTCATATCATAAATCAACTACAATACTCAACATGTAGCAACAAGTACTATAACCATCAATAAGTACTACCAAGTTCATCCATGAGGACTCAAGCCTCAATACCACACTCATTTGGGAAATTAGGTTCATTACATTGAGTGTATTAACATCTCTCAAGATTTATTATCTTTCTTCCTCTTGTGTCGGTACTTGACACTCCGATCCCCTACTACTATGTGTCGGTACGTGACACTCCGATCCCCTAATTCTACGTGTCGGTTCGTGACACCCGATCCCCTAATACTATGTGTCGGAACGTGATACTTCGATCCCCTAATTCTACGTGTCGGTTCGTGACACCCGATGTGTCGGAACGTGACACTCCGATCCCCTAATTCTACGTGTCGGTCGTGACACCCGATCCCCTAATACTATGTGTCGGAACGTGACACTCCGATCCCCTAATTCTACGTGTCGGTTCGTGACACCCGATCCCCTAATACTATGTGTCGGAACGTGACACTCCGATCCCCTAATTCTACATGTCGGTTCGTGACACCCGATCCCCTAATACTATATGTCGGAACGTGACACTCCGATCCACTAACATCATTCTATCAATTCATCAAGCCTTCTTTTATACCAAGGCATCATCAATAACAAGGTGAATTTGGGTTCTTCAAGATTTTAGATTCAAAAGCTTCATTATGCTTATTTTATCACAATCACCTAATCACATTCATGCAAGCATACAATTAAGCATATAGAAGGGTTTACAATACTACCAATACATATCATTCACTATTAAGAGTTTACTACGAATAGTATCAAAACCATAACCTACCTTCACCAAGGATTCTTGATCAAGCAAGCAATCTCTCAAAGCTTTTTGTTTCCTCTTTGTTTGTCTCTCTCTATCGATCGTTCCTCTCTTCTCCTTATTCTCTCTATTTTTCTTCTTCAAAACTCTCTCTCTTTTCCCTAATTAGCATATAATTAGGTATAAAAGATGAGGAAATAACCCACTAATTAACTCAAGGTTATCTCCTTCACACCCCCAAGAATTTGAGTTATTAACATTAACCCACGAAATTTATAATTATAGCAAGAATAGTCCAAAACGCCCCTTTAAAACTTACCAAGAAATTCGACCCAGACTGGGATTATGCAACCTGTGACGGCCCGTCGTGCCTGCGACGGTCCGTCCTACAGGTTCGTCACAACATTCAGAGACTCAATTTCCTTGATGAGTCTGAGACGGTCCGTCGTGCCTACGACGGTCCGTCCTGCACTTCCGTCACGACGGACAGAGAATTGCTCTCAGTACCCAATTCTCAAGAGTTGAAGTGTTTTGAAATGGAACCTCACAACGGTCCATCGTGTATGTGACGGTCCGTCCTGCAGGTCCGTCACAGAGTTCAGAGAGTCGATTTCAGCACTCAAATATAAGAATTCCAAGTGTTTGGAATGAGACACCCTCGACGGTCCGTCGTGCCCATGACGGTCCGTCGTTGGATACGTCGTCTCAGACAGTTTTTCCAGAAATAAAATCTGCTGCTCAAAACGACTAAGCAGGTCGTTACAATAGATACCAATTTACCCATCGTTCGTCCTCGAACGATCAAAAGAAGAAAACAAGGATGAGAGGGAGTACCTGAATTTGTGAACAGATGCGGATATTTTTCTTGCATATCAGCCTCCTTCTCCCAAGTGGCCTCTTCAACTGGTCGATTCTTCCATTGAACTTTGTTAGATGCAATCTCCCTTGATCTCAACTTGCGAATTTCTCTATCTAAAATAGCAACAGGTCCTTCCCAAAGATTAAATTTTTCATCAAGCAGAACCGAAATCCAACGAATGATGTCGTTCCCATCCCCATGGATCTTTTCTCGCATATAGACCCATTGAAATACCGTATGCCCTCCTGACAGGCCCTGAGGCCAGGCTAATTCTCTAAGGGCCACCTCCCCTACTCGCTTAAGTACTTCAAATGGCCCAATATACCTTGGACTTAGCTTACCCCTTTTTCCAAACCGCATCACCCCTTTCATGGGTGAAACCTTCAGCAAGACTTGTTCACCCTCCATGAACTCCAAGTCTCTAACCTTTCGATCTGCATATTCCTTTTGCCTACTTTGAGCTGCTAAAAGCTTTTCTTGAATAGATTTCACCTTCTCCAATGAATCCCTCAACAGATCAGTACCCCAAGGTCTAACTTCAAATGCGTCAAACCAACCAATGGGAGACCTACATCTCCTCCCATACAATGCTTCAAATGGGGCCATGTCAATACTGGAGTGATAGCTATTATTGTATGAAAACTCCGCTAAGGGTAAGAAGTTATCCCAATGACCACCAAATTCAATCACACATGCGCGAAGCATATCCTCCAACACTTGAATCGTTCGCTCAGACTGACCATCGGTCTGAGGGTGAAATGCCGTACTAAGGTCCAACCTAGTACCTAATTCCGCGTGCAATGTTCTCCAGAACTTAGAAGTAAACTGCGTACCTCTATCTGATATAATGGAGAGTGGAACTCCATGCAATCGAACAATTTCTGCGATGTAGATTTTGGCTAACTTCTCTGCATTGTAGGTCACCTTGACCGGAATGAAGTGAGCAGACTTAGTTAATCTGTCCACAATTACCCAAATAGAGTCAAACTTACCCAATGTCTTTGGAAGACCAACCACAAAGGTCCCTTGCAATTCTCTTTCCCCACTTCCATTTCAGGAATGGGCATTCTCTGAAGTTTCCTCCGGGCCGCTGGTGTCATACTTTAACTTGTGGCAATTGGAATTGTCAACAAAATCAACAATGTCGGCGCTTCATTCTCCTCCACCAAAAGTGTTGCTTTAGGTCACGGTACATCTTGGTTGCACCAGGATGTATAGAATATCCGGAACTATGAGCCTCTGTAAGGATAGTGTGGATCAAATCATCAACACGAGGCACACATACCCTTCCCTTAATCCTCAAGACACCTTCCTCATCAATTATTGCCTCTTTAGACTCCCCTCGCAACACCGTATCCCGAATTCGGCTTAGCTTCTCATCATCAAACTGTTTTCCCTTGATCTTGTCAAGAAAAGAAGATCTTGCCTCCACACTGTCCAAAAATCCTCCTTTCTCTAGTATTTCCAGTCTCATAAGGTCGTTAGCCAAGTTTTGGACTTCTCTAGCCAATGGGCGTCTAGAAACTTGTAAGTGGGCTAAACTACCCATGCTACCTGCTTTTCTACTTAAAGCGTCAGCACATTTGCCTTTCCTGGGTGATCAAAATGGTAATATCATAGTCCTTCAACAGTTCCATCCACCTCCGTCTGCCGAAATTCAAGTCTTTCTGGGTAAAAAACATACTTAGACTACGATGATCTGTTGTAGAACCTCACACTTGACTTCAGATAATAGTGTCTCCATTGCTTTAATGCAAACACTACCGCAGCCAACTCCAAATCATGGGTCGGATAGTTACGTTCATGCACCTTTAATTGCCTCGAAGCATAAGAAATTACATTCTTCTCTTGCATTAGCACTGCACCCAAACCAGAATAGGATGCATCACAATAAACAATGAAGTTCTTACCCTCTACTGGCAAGGTAAGGATAGGTGCAGTCGTCAGCAAGGTCTTGAGTTTCTGAAAGCTTTCATCACATTCATCCGACCATACAAATGGAACATTCTGCTTAGTCAAGTTCGTCAATTGGGAAGCAATAGAAGAGAATCCCTTGACAAATCGACTGTAGTAGCTGGCTAAACCAACAAAGCTCCTTACTTCTGACACATTAGTAGGTCTTACCCAATTCTTCACTGTTTCAATCTTAGAAGGATCCACCATCACCCCATCTTTAGAAACCACGTGCCCCAAGAAGGACACTGAATCTAGCCAAACTCACACTTGGAAATTGGCATAAAGCGTTTTTCTCCCTCAAATACTTCCAACACCAATTCTCAAGTGCCTCATGTTCCTTCTTGCTCTTGAGATATCAGTATATCATCAATAATACAAGTAACAAAAAGATCCAGATAGGGCTTTAAAAAAATCCCGTTCATTAGGCTCATGAAAAGCAGCAGGGCATTCGTAAGCCAAAAAGACATTACTAAGAATTCATAATGCCCATACCTGTTCGAAAAAGCAGTCCTTGCACATCTGCTGTCCGTATTTTAATTGATGATAACCGGACCTCAAAAGCCAATTTAGAGAAGACACAAAAGCACCTTAACTGACTCGAAACAAATCATCAATGCCGAGGGAATAGATACTTGTTCTTAATAGTTACCTTATTCAGCTGCCTGTAGTCTATTGCACAATCTAAGACTTCCATCTGTTCTTCTTCACAAAAACACAGGAGCACCCCAAGGGGATGCACATGGCCTAATAAAACCTTTACCTAACAGCTCCTGAAGTTGGGCCTTTAACTCCCTTAACTCAGCTGGAGCCATTCTATAAGGGGGTATGGAAATGGGTCGAGTACCCGGCTCCAGATCAATGCAAAAGTCGATATCCCTATCCGGTGGCATACCAGGAAGGTCTGCAGGAAAGACCTCCAGAAACTCACGGACTACCAAAACCGACTCAATTGAAGGTACTTGGGTAGTGTCATCCTTGAGATGTGCCAAGAAAGCTAAGCACCCCTTACTAATCATTCTTTTAGCACGAATAAAGGAGATGATACGAACCGGAGTGGAAGTGTAGTCCCCTTCCCACACTAACGGATCTGTCCCAGGCTTGGCTAACGTCACAGTTTTAGCATTACAATCCAAGATCGCAAAATTTGGAGAAAGCCAAGTCATACCAA
Organism: Solanum sitiens; assembly: GCA_016801875.1. Classification (NCBI taxonomy): domain Eukaryota; kingdom Viridiplantae; phylum Streptophyta; class Magnoliopsida; order Solanales; family Solanaceae; genus Solanum; species Solanum sitiens. Next base: position 986,094 of record JABWTJ010000236.1, on the reverse strand, counting down.
GAATTACATCAAAATCAACCATTTCTAAGATGACCAAGTCTACATAAGTATTGCTCCCCACAAAAGTCACCAAGCATGACCTATATACCTTTTCAACTATCACAGACTCACCCACCGGAGTAGAAACACGAATAGGCATGTCAAGCGATTCACAATGTAGATTTAGACCAGTAGCAAATGAGAAAGATACATATGAAAACGTGGAGCCAGGATCAAATAATACAGAAGCCATGTAATCACAAACCAAAAGATTACCTGTGATAACAGCCTCAGATGCCTCTGCCTCAGACCTCCCAGGGAAAGCGTAACAATGGGCCTTATCTCCAGTCTGCCCGTTGCCCCTACCATGTGGCATTGTAGTAGCTCCAGTTTGTCCATCACCTCGGCCATTTTGGTGACCACCATTACCTCGGCCACCACGTCCTCCAGAATAACGGCCTCTACCATGACCACCTCTACCTCTAGCTATTTGGGGTCTATAACTCTGTTTTGGACAATTCCTCCTAATATGTCCAGTCTCCCCACATCCATAACACTCTCTGGATTCAAGCATCGGTCTCTCCGAGAAGTGTTGACCGGTATGAGGTGGACCCCCAACTACAGTCTGTAGTGAAGACTGAATTGGTCGGACTGAGTAGCCTCCTGAACCCTGTCCTCTAGAGTAAGAACCATTAAACTCACCTCCCTTTTGAAACCTTTTTGATGTCGATGCCATGGTGAAGTCATCTGGCTTCACTCCTTCCACCTCTATCACGAAGTCTACCACTTCTTGAAAGGATTTTGCCGTAGCCGCTACCTTTAAGGCTAAAACCCGCAACTCTGACCTCAACCTCTTCACAAAACGGCGAATCCGTTCTTGTGGACTGAAACAAAGTTGGGTGGCATACCTGGATAATGCACGAAACTTAGCCTCATATGCAGTAACCGACATCCTACCTTGCTCTAGGCTCAAGAACTCATCCCTTTTCCTATCCCTCAAAGTCCGGGGAATATACTTCTCCATAAACAAACTAGAGAATGATGCCCAAGTCATAGGTGGTGCCTCTGTTGGTTGACACTCAACATGTGACCGCCACCACATTTTGGCGTTCCCTTGAAACTGATAACTCACGAACTCAACACCAAACCGTTCTACTATACCCATCCTGTGTAGTA